>JAAAKO020026252.1:0-14078 GCA_010015015.2 Bolitophila cinerea
GGGAATTCGTTGGATAAGCAATAAAATTAAAATATTTATAAGAAAATAAAGGCCATTTGAAAAATATTAACATTTTTTAAAAGTATAGATCAGGGAAGAACTTTCGTCCCCAATAATGTTGATCATTTATATTTTCTCTAGGAGCGCGTTGCATTTATCATTAAGAAACAAGACACGCATTTATGAAAAACCAATCACGCCAACAGAAAGACTTCTATCCCTTTTGACAATTGGCTACCGCACTGGCCTGCATGGACCCACCATTGGCACAGATCTTGGTGGTAGTAGCTTTTAGTAGATTTTTACTTAAAAAAATAATAAAATAATTAAAAAAAATCTAAAGCTGATATCACATGATTGGACCAACGCGATAATTTTTGGTGGACATCATGAAAACACTGCTGCAACCGTCTGATGGCTTATTGAATTGCCGTAAAGTACGTAAAGTAAAGTATGCCAACCTGATTTTTTTTTTAGTTTGGCGCTTGTACTCGCCAACCAAAATAGTATACCAATTGCAGCATTCGTGTGATACACTCATTGAACAGATTAGGCTCTAGGCTGTCACATCCTAAATTGGTCAACTCCAAAACTTACTTGCTGGAGCAAAGTTGAAGCTGTTTCAGCTAAGTTAGGGTTGTCATAGCAATAAGTTTGCTATATTAGCTATAACAGCAAAGTTGTATTAAACTTTGCTAAAAAAGCAACTGTCAGCCGAAGTAGAGGAAAGCTGTACCATTTTTTCTAACAGTGTATGGTGTGAATGACATCGCGCCTACTATTGGCACCAATTTTTGCGCCAATTTAGATGGATTGTGCAATTTTTCGATTGACAGTGGCTGGGTTAATTCATTTTTACTGTATGTCTGATGTGCCGATGCAGTTACTCGGTATAAAAAGGACTATACACAAAAAAGGGCAGATGATTTAGTTTGCCAAGCATCTGATGCTCAATAAGGTCAAACTGAAATACAAGGAAGTTAAACGTAAAGACAAGCCACAAGTTACCAGCACTATGGTCAAGCTATAGGGTTTTCCTTTTTTTTATAAAACTTTCTGACAAACAACAAAAAAGTTTTTAATTAAACATTTCCAATTATTTAACGTTGGCAAATGGTAAACAAATTTAGAAGCCATTTGGGATAGCTGTGAAGCATATTAAAAACATGTTGTGGCATCCTGTAAAATAACTTTCTCACCAAAGAAAAAAAAATTGGTTGGCATTTCTAATTATTTAGCAAGAGAAGAAAAGAGAAAAGAGATTTTGGGAGATTTTTACAAGGTATAGTTTGCCTGTCACCATCATCGCAATAGGAAGGCCGTGGAGTTCTTCATAAACAATCTAGTGGGAGTAAACCACTCTACATCTTAGAGGGATTAGTGCGGAGTATTCACTCGTAATCAGGTTTATTTTTGGCCAAAACATATTCAATGATATTCCAATTATGGAAGTTGGTAAATTGGTTTGGCTGATAATTCTCAGTGTATATTCCTACAGGTATATCGATCTATTTTGCTATAGGGGGTTAATTTGATCAGTTTGTAGCAGCTAAGATTTGAAGTATTTAAAACCATAAGAAGTTATATTATTTTTATTGGTTTTATTGGAATTAAAAGTAGGGTCTGAATGTAATATGGTTAGATCATGTTCTCAAATCTAATAACCACAAAATTCTTGTTATTTTGCGGGCTGCGGCGAAAAAACTGGTGATTTCAGTTTCTTGTAGAGGGACCATATAACATTTTAAATTACCAGTGACATTTTCAGGTATATTATCTAATCATTATGGTACAAGTGTACATTTTTAATGGTCATCAAAAAATAATAAAAATAGATTTTCTTATATAGCCCGGTAAAGATGAATCGGATCTAAAACAAAGTTTTAACACGTTCGCCATATTTTTTTTTATAATAAACATTGAAAGAAAACTTGCTAAACAAAGACTTATGATTTTAATCCCCACAATCCCTTCTTCAGACAATTTGGTGGTTCGGAATTTCGCCTGCTACAAATTTCATTCCAAAATGAGGTATTTCATAATTTTGCAATTTCTACAGCATTTCGCCTCTCTTGGAGCTAGCTTATAATCTTATCGCATTGCACAATCCAGAATCCAAATTCTCAGCTCGGTCTGGTGGCCATTTTATCTAAGAACACTGTAAATTTTCGCATAGAATCGACCATAAAACCACAATAAATATGCACATTTGGTAACAAAGCAAATAAAATGCATATTAAAGCCACACAAAGATTGTGGGTTTGCATGAAACTCTGTGTGTGGTTTACGTATGCAATAGCTACGATACTATGTTGCAGAACAATCGCACAGTGGTATTCGTAGATATATTTGAGGTTAACTTCAAATAAATGCAATTCTAATGCTAAGAGAGCCCGGTTTGTAAATAGTGACAAACGGTTGACATTGTGACGTCATTTTGACGTCAGAGGTCGGACACAAAGTTGGACTCGGCAAATTTGAGTCCCTGCCAAACGTTTGGCACACGTTTGTCAGACCCAAAATGCCAAATGGAAAGGCGACAAATCATGTACTCAGCAAATTTATCGTTTGTCATTTTTCGTGCTTGAATGACAAACGTTTGGTATGCCAACATTGTTCTGTCAATGCTATGTTGAGAAATAGTTAACAACTTTCACCGACAAACCATCCAATCTTAAATTTTTGGTCAGCTAATGATATGTCGACAAATGGCAAAAAATGGTTGGTCGACAAATAGTACCAAATGATTTTTGACAATTTAATGATAGAATATACTCAGCAAATATCTGGCATAAGCGCGATTGTGACTTTACTCCATTTGTCCGTCGTGATGTCAGAGTGCCAAACGTTTGTCACTATTAATAAATAAAATATTTTGTATTTCTGCCATCGCTGCTTTATTTATTTTGTAGAAAGAAACTATACTAATACTAATAAACAAATTTCTTTCATTAGCACATGAAGATAGATAGATTCCAAATATATTCAAAATAGCTGTATTATTGAGATGCTAAAGATTGAGAAAATGGAAAACTTTTTTATCTGTTAAAACACATCTCTTTTCGTGCGTCCAACAAAACACACTGTGCGCATGGCGCGGCACCGATTCCGGTAGTCCATAAGGAAGCATTCTTGCGATAGCGTGCGAATTTCAAAGTGTTCACACCCACACGCTCCCACACTGCCGCATCCGCCACCGTGTTCTCTGAAACTAACATAGCGCAGTGCAGCGAGAGGCGGGCTGGCGGACGCTTGCAGCAGAGTTAAGAGCATTATCCGTGGTGGCTTACACTTTGCGTCGGCAAAAGCTCGCCAACTCGACGGCGGCGGCGGCGCTCTGTTTTATTAACTACGTGCGCATTTGGACAATCTCGAGTTGATACTCTGATTTATATATGTATTTAGTACGTACCTCTAGGTGCATATATACTATATAATGTACATAAAGAAGTTGTATATAAATGTGTGAGCGTTTAAGCGTTCGGTGCGTTGAGACGCGCAGCATATATAAGACGCAGCCCAGAGGAGCCCCGTGTCGGGCTCCATTTACTCTACAAGAGAATCCACTTTGTTCTCGTATGTATGTATTGTATATGTATATGCATTATGTATATTCATTATGTATATGCAGTAAGACACACGCAGTTGCTTTGAAATGTTAAAAATATAGTGCAAGCTAATTGAAACGCTCGCACGCGGAATTGTTTTATCTACATTAGAAGTTTGTTGCAAAACGCTTTGCTTCTTTGTGAATTAATTATGTATGGTCGGCTATTTGTGGAGCAGATAAGTACATTTGAGATTTGTTCAAACTGCATTTTGAGTATATAAATGCTTAATTAGATTGTGTCGGATTGAGAAATGCAGTTTTTTTATTATATGGTCAAATTTATGGTTCTAAAGGGCGTATTTGGATGACCTTATTGGTATGTCACAAGGTTTAGTTGAAAGAATGTTTGATAAGGACTAAAAAGGACATAGATATATCTAGCTATTTAAAAAGGACATAATTACAAATTATTTCGAAAGAGAAATTACGTGATCGTACCGCCATAAAAAATATGAAAATATTGATTTAAAAGTAGTCAGTTTATTCTGGTCAGTTTATTTTGGTCAGTTTATTCTGGTCAGTTTATTCTGGTCAGTTTATTCTGGTCAGTTTATTCTGGTCAGTTTATTCTGGTCAGTTTATTGTTGTCAGATGAGGCCAAAAGCTCCCTCATTATTTTATGGTTTTAACATATGACAATAATATGGACCATACAATAGTTGTCTGAAGAACTCAAAACTAATTATAAAAAGTATGGTCAGCTTATTATGGTTAGATACAACCCACAGCGCTTTCAAAAAATAACCTAAAAAACAATCAAAGAGACAACTTAAAAAAATATGCTTAAAAACTTAGATTATAAAGTATGTAAGTATGTATGTAAAGTCAGTATATTATGGTTAAATAAGGTCAACTGCTCCCTAATCATACTATAGTATTGACATAAAATTAAAAATGGACAATATAATAATAGTATCATATACTCATAATTAAATATAAAAAGTATGGTTATTATGGTAAGATACAACCCAGAGCGCTTTAAGTATATAATAGCATACAAAATAACCTAAAATACCATCAAATGGACCATAAACAATAATATTCTCAAAAACTATAATTATAAAGTATAGTTATGATTAGATAAAACCAACTGCTGCTTAATTATATTATGTTATTTAAATGTATCTTGAAATGAACCATACAATATTTATCTCAACACTATTTAATAAAAAGTATGGTCACTTTATTATAGATAGAGTGCTTTTATCGTATAGTAGTAGTTAGCCATGACTGCCGGCGGTCACGGTGAAGACCAACAAGTTGGATCTTCTCTGCGTGTCGTTAGCAATATAGACATCAGGATGGAAGAGTCAGGCCCTGCTGTCACTGCTACTACTGACAATAAGCGACGGTACCAAATCAGCAGCAGATTTGGGCCGTAACTGACCATGCATGGCTGAAGAGCCACTGCAAAATGTTAGGCAGTTCTTAAAATAACAGAGCGCCTTGGCAACTCATCCGCCTCACAGAACCAACAAGAGACCAAGGATCTTTAGTGGACAAAGGAGATATTAAAACAAGCCGGGTCATTTTGGAGAGGAAGGAATGGCTCAAAAGCAAAAACCCCGCCATCATCAACACCATCAAGAAGGCAGCCAGCAGTAAACTCTCGAAGAAGCGGCAATGCTCCTCTTAAGACAAAACCTTGGCGCCAAACGACGGAAGGACCAAGGTCACGTAAACGGCTCTAGGGACAATCCAAAACCTTGCCCTGCAACATCGTAAAAAATGCAAAACCAATAAGGACGCGTTGGTGGAAAGCGCGCCGCTGGTTGCCCTCATCGACGCCAAGATCCCATATAGCAAAATATAAGAGAGATATTGTGGAGATGAAGCTCATTCAAGCCACTGTGAAAGCCGGTGTGGAGACTAAGACAGCAAGATGTTGCAGTGCAAGGATAGCCATACCCTGGAATGGTTTAACGTTTAAGGAGAAGTCCTCACGGCTGAGGACTGTGGGATTGGGCTGACCTTAAAATAGTCCCGAAGGCGGAAGTTCCTGCTGCACCGAAGTCAATGGTGGTCATACCACGTGTTGTACCTCAAGATAGTGCTGTAGCATCACAAGTAGGCCAAAACCCAAATGTGGACACCAGAAACACTGTGGGTCCGTACTAGGCTTAATTAAAGCATAAAAAACAGAAAAGGACAAAACAAAATACTCTACAGTCTCGATAGTGCCGACCTCATCTAACCAAGAGACCGCATCCGGGGTTGTATCTGTTACGGACCTTTTTATGAATGACCACTTCTTAAGCTTTCACATAGGTACCGATATTGAGAGCGACCTCGCTGACGGCATTGAAGAGGAGCTGGACAAGTTGGATGAGGATGTGGATTAGAGCGCAGGAACGTCATTCAATGGCGGGTCTCAGAATACTGCAATTAAACTTGCACCACAGTAGTACGGACTCGGCCTCACTACTAATGACGTTGGAGGAAGACAATGTGGACATAGCACTTATTCAATAACCCTGGATCTCGGGAGGAGGGAGAATTCAGGGTTTTGGGGGTGCAATTACAATTTATTCCACTCCAAAGATGAAGGTAAAATAATCTGAATATCCTTTCTGAATCTAATTACAGCACGAAAGACCTGGCAGTGACACTTTGCAAGGACCAAAAAGACAGAAGAAAAAGCATCCTCATAGCATAATCCAACATGGCGAAAGAATAGATCATTCCACCACCGGAGGTCGTGTTCCTTAGTACAGCGTGCCGCAGAAAAGCAGCCCTCATCATTGGCGCAGACACAAACGCCCACCACCCATTCTGGAGATAAAGAGATACTAATAAGAGAGGTGAGTTGCATATAAACTTTATCCAAACATCGAGACTTATAGCTAAACAAGGATTGAATCCAACATACGTAATAGATATGACATTTTTTGACAGGGCGCTAAACAGTAAGTCTAAACCCTTTAAAAATCACAAATGAACGGATTGGGAAAAATACATAGAGCTTCTCAGTATAACCACCATTAGGATTCGAATTATTTATGATAAATACTGTTAAGGAATTTAAAACACGGGTAGGGGCTCTCCAAACAAACTGCCTAATAAACGTTGTCAATAAAGCCTGTTCACTATCAAGACCTCGAAAGAAACAACAACAACATCATGGTAGAATAGTTAACGAACTAAAAAGCTTTTTGCAGTGCGTAAGCAAAAAGTCTCCGAAATTTCAAGAGGAAGCAGAGGAGAGCCTTGGCGCTCCTTCTGTAACAATTTTGAAATTTTTACTAAAACTGACATACTGTATATACTCAAAAACTGATGAGGTACCGTAGCGATGGCAAGTGGGCAGTGAACGGAATAACGATAATTCTAACTCTTATGCTTGATACACACTTCCCTATTTAGAAAGTTAATCAAATTAGCTTTACCAAAGATGGCAATACATTTAAAAAAAAAGTGGTCACAGGGGCTAAAGTAAAGCGATAATATCGCACCATACAAATCCCCTGGACCATATGAAATATCTGCTCTATTACCACAAGACAGACCCTTAGTGAAAAGAATTATAGCATATATTTTCAAAGCATGTCTAATGTCTATTTCTACTGGAATGTTGTGGTTATTATTATTTTCGTTTTCGCCAATTGTTTGACATTTTATAAGTTAAGATTTTTTAGTATAGTTATGAGGAACCATGAAGTTTTTCATTTATTTTCATGATCACATTTTAATGGTCACAATTTTATGGTCACAATTTTATGGTCTTATTTTAATAGTCCCATCTTTTTATTTACATTTTTTTGGTAAATAATTTTTGGCCTTCCATATGTTCCTGATCCAGCTTGAAACTCACACCGCTGTCACCAATTGCACGCTTTTAAAAAAAATATATTCACACTGAGCGAATCCCTAACGCTAGACAAAAGCTTCCCTTAACAGTGCCCTTAAAACTATTGCAAAATCACATACTTAAAAACCCCTCACACAAACGAACGCGACGCTTAGACGCGGATTTTATTGCTTTTATGCGATTTGCCAGCAGCGAACACGCAATTAAAATAAATCCCTTAGTGCACACGCACCTTTCAACCACAATATACACAATTATTTCTATATTATTTTGTAGAGTGAAGGGAACACTCTCAAACGATGTGAGGACGATGTGAGGATGCGCCTTTGAAGCGTACGCCCTCGTTCGTTTACATCCAAGTCTAGTTGAGATGCAGTTTACAGTTTGTAAGTAAAGTAAATGGAAGTTTGTAACTAATTGGAGGCGGTTGACTTAGGTAAGTATCTGTGTGTATGTGTGCGTGTTTGCTTTTCGCGAGCTTTTTATGTTTTAAATTCATGAACAAATTATATACCACAGAGTTTGTCGGTAGATGTCTTTTTGTGCGAGCGCAGTCGTGTTTTTTCCTTTTGAAAATACGTTAAATTGTACACATAGCTTCCTGCTAGTTTGCATACAGCAGGCAGCTAAAAGCTTAGAAAAAACGACGCTTATACCAACGACGACGTGTCTTTGCGTCGTCGTTTTAATCTCGATTGTGTGGTATAATAAAATATTTAAATTGCCAGAGTGCTATTGCCAGAGTGCACAACTACGACGACGGCAAGTGCACGTTTGTGTTTGCTCATTTTCTGTTTTTTTCTTCTTCTTCTGTAACTGCGTGCAGCCCAGGAAGTTGTAGTTTATATTTGGTGAAGCATTTTTTGTTTTTTTTTTTAAACGTTTGTACAATGTTTTAATGGCCATTGAGAAATGCTAACGGTGGTTATGTGCAGTGTTGCGTTTTAGTATGACCAGTTACAAGTGAGTACATATAATATGAAATTATTTTCTGCTGACACCAGTGGATCAAAGAGTGGAACGTTTTTTATATTAGTATTCAAATTAATATGTTTATAGAATGAAACTGACACAAACTGTGTAAGTTATATTGCAATGCATTTTTTTAATTAGAAGCTGACACCAAATGCTTAGACTCACTGTCAAATTTTTTGATTTAATTAATAAGGTTATTTCTATAAAAAGGCCGGCAAAATTAATTGGTGAACTTTAATTTTTTGATCAACATTTTTTCTTATCATCATTTTACACATATCGTTCTTTCTCTCTCTCTCTCTCTCTTTTGACCTCTTGATCGACTATAAATCGTAATTAAACCTTTTATTTAAAATATTCTATACCATATTTAATTAGACCCTATAGATTAGTTCTGGTTTGTCTCTAGCTCGACATAAGATGGACATAAGACTGTAGATCAATTTTAAGTAACATCACGCATTAAAGCTTATCTCTAAATGGACTATAGATTGACTCTAAAACTACACTAGATCGAATCTAAATCGACTCAAGATCAACTTTAAATTAACTCTAGATCGACTCTAGATCGACTCTAGATAGACTCTAGATAGACACTAGATCAACTCTAAATCGACTCTATATCGACTCGAGGTCGACTCTAAATTAACTCTAGATCGACTCTATATCGTTTCTATATCGACTTTAGATCGACTCTAGATTGACTTTAGATCGACTCTAGATCGACTCTAAATAAAGACTATAAATAATATAGTATATATTTTAGATTTACTCTAGATTTTATCTTCATAAACCTCTAGGTGGGCACTAAGCACTAGGCTTGTTTTATAAACGCTGCTCTGCTATCACGAGCAGCTTGAATACATTTATTACGAGTTCAACGTTGCTCGAATAATAAGCAGGTTCAGGGACGATCTAGTGTCAATCTAAAATGGATCAATAGTCTATATAAAGTCAATCTAGAGTTGATATCTAGTTAATCAAGTGTGAACCTATAGTCCTTTTAGTAACGATCGAGGGTTCAATGTAGATAGAGATTCGTTGCGGTTGCACGACATTGACCTAAAAAACATATGAAAAAAATAGAATTTCTCGTAAAACAGAATTGCTTACTAAACAATTGTCCGCGAAATAATTGCCCGAAAAAGAATTGCGCGAGAAACAATTGCCCAAAAACAATTGCCCGATAAAAAATACATATATATTTTATTTAAAAACTCGATGGGTGCCATTAGATTAAAATATATACGTGTTTGACTTCATCTCTAAAAATATCATCAGGCTTTTATCATAAAATTGGGAAGGAGGAACCCTAAAATATTTAGACATATATTTTTAGGTAGGATTCTAATTCCACCAGACATATGCTAAAAAGCCTAATACAAATATTTAGGGAGCCATTTTTATTGGGGAGATATTATGTTCCCTATCAAAATATGGTTGATTTGGTCAAAATTTGTATGTTACTTTCAAAGAAGGTTTGAAAAAGTTAACCAATTGAATACATATTTTTTAATTAAACTCACTTAATGTAGTTTGTTACCCCTATTTTCAAAAATGGGTTTTCATTTTTAAAAACAAAACTTTAAACTAACTTAAGCGATAGGATATTTTCAGGAAGGTCCCCAATAATAAATATTATATAATCATTGGTGGCCAACGATCAGGGATCCTCCAAGAACCAAACATTTTATGAAATTTTTTTTTTTTTAGACTGTCAGAAACTGCATTTTTGCCATATCATGTAGTCTTTGTCAGATGATGAAGTTCTCGTTACGGACCTCCGGTACACTTTACCCGCACCATCCTTATCCCATAAAGGGGTCGATAATTTTTCTCAATTATACCATGCCATTGGCATTCCACTCCTAGTCAGTGCTACAAACTTCTCTTAAAGCCACGTATAACCAGACACCAATTAAACGCACCGTTTAATAGATGTACCGCTGACACCAATTGTCTGAGCACATCCTACAAAAGTTCCAATAGTTTGGCACAGAACAAACTAAAACAAATTACTTTCTCATAATTATGAACCGTCATTTTAGCCGACCAGTAACATTTCCATCATCAACTACAATTTCTACGATTACTCGAATCACAGCAAGACACCCCTCCCCCTCCAGCACTCCGTTAAAGTATATACATTTTGGCGCATACGTCAATTTGGTCGCATTTGCACGACTTTGCGCAGCGCATCCGCACAAAAACACAAATCCTATTAACATTTATATTAATATCGGAATAATTGAAATACATGGTTTCGCATTAATTCGCAATTTGTATGGATGTACACAGGGCGGCCAGTGCTTTGTATTGTGGTGGCTGTTTTTACCCCTATATACTCTATAGCGGGCGGCATAATAAACCGCGCGATATGGCGTGGAATACGCAGTATGCGTGCCAAGCATAGACAAATATATGCATAAAAGAGAGATAGAGGGAGAGAGAGAGAACGCATATGTATATACATAAAATAGAAATACAAGGCACGTATACGTAAATGTGTGTATCTAAACTTCAGTAAAAAAGTATACGCCATTTGCGAATATATGCTAATAGTTTGTCGGCACATGTGCTGAATTTTTACGGACTGTTTTGAATGGATTTAAGTGGTGTGGCGTGTTGGTGCCTGTCCGATTCAGACAAGAGAGTCTATATAGAATAATTTGTAGTCTAAACGATCCGGCTGGCGCCAAGTGAACTCTGAACATGTGTGTGTGTGTGCGCCTAAGTGATTATAATTTTGACATGGTATACTTTCTAACAATAACTTCCACGGGCCGATGGATAGAAGTATCTCGAATCACTGTAGAATTTATTACAATATTCTAGGTTTAACTTATTTCATTTGAAGATCATCATTGTTTCAATATAGTTTGAAATACCGTGGAATTAGAAGGTGAAAAAGAAGGCATATTAACTCCCATAATATGGTGAACAAAATTGGATGATACCGTATAATACTTATAATATCTCAAATATAATCAATAATACTGCAAATATCTAAAATATTTTTTTACTATTTCAGTAATTTAAAGTCTATTTTTGAATATTTATGATATTGTGGAAAAAAATAATAATACCACGAATAGGTAGGAAATATTAATAATATCGAAAATATTTTCACGATTTAATTCTTTATTTGCGAATAATGAAATATTGAGTTGAGAGAAAAATATCAGGAATATCACAAATATCTGAGAATAGTTTGTAAATTTATAACAAACGAGCGTTATTATTGATTCTTTCTGGCTTACCTGAGTAATCACGCATCAACGACATATTATGGGCCCAGGATACATCGTAAAGTTACGCTCGAAGAAAAGTTCTTGTTATATTTTCGAGAACATTGTTTTTTTTTGGTGTATGTGAAGTGGGGTTAGGTTGGTGCCACCCACGATGCTGAAGGATATAATTTTGTAGCTACTAAACGGTCGCGAGAACTATAACAAATAAAAAAGATCGATGCTGGCGTTCTTCCGTATTAAGAAACTAGCTAAGTGTGTCAGTGAGACGGATACCGAGACGAATGTTAAAAACTCAGCGGGGCAAGCAACTTTTTGGTTCTGGACGTTGACACAAACGTGGCGAACCATTTCGACGATACTAAGTCACCACTAGAGGTATGGAAACTACTACGATCATCGTTTGCGGAGTCGGGAATCGACCGTGAAGTGAAGGCTTCGACAGAGCTGACAAGCATCCAACTTGCCGATTGCAAGTCGATGGTCGACTTAATAGGACCAATGCAAAGCGATAGGACCATTTCTTAGCGCATGGAATCGGTACACTGATGCGTCGGTCAAACTGGATGACAGAGTCGTAGCACTGCTTTAGTTGGGAAAATTCGGAAGCGAATACCAGCCATTAGTCATGGGACTTTCAGAAAGTGGCACGAAGGTGAGTGTGGCGGACGTCAAATCGTCGCTTTAGAACCTTGACCGACAATAGGTCAGAACAACGTTGGAACGACCTATTTTGGCGGAAGCAGTGGGTCTGCACGAGCGCATTTGACCAAGAAGATGGCAAGAAAGCAAGTAAAGTGTCGAAAATTGCCCAAAACGCAGTGGCGAAGGAGGATCGTCGAAAGTTGAGGGCCCAAGCTAGATTTGCAAGCGCATTTAGTGCAATGACCGATCCAACGGCCAGCGAAGACTGGTATATCGACATGGTCAGATAATGGTCAGGAAATTTCGATCGCAAACAATGGGCGGTCGATCCAGAAGTCAGCGGTCGTGGAAGTCTTCCGCTCATATAAACAATTGGCGGAAACAGACCGGCCGCTCGGTAACGGCACAGAATTCGTTAACAAGGCCATAACGAAGATATATACGGATACTGGTATCGTATATGGGAAGACACCGCCGTACACTCCAATTCAGCAACTCAGCAACGAACTTCGGGCCGAGGCGATCCACCATGCCAGTTACCATGTAAACCGATCTGTAAATCGAACCAGTGGCATGACACCAGAAGAGATATGGTCGCTGTCCGGACAATATCTCTTCGGGTGTCTTGCAACTGGTTGGATTTACAAACCTTACCTTACCGAACCTGAAGAACCTTTATTTATTTGGAAATCGAAAGAGATGATCTTTGTCGGTTACCCCATTAACCAACAGGGTTTTCGATGCTTCGACCCGATAAGAAAAAGATCATCATCAGCCGAGACGTCCAGTTCCTAGACCAAAAGGCGGCTAAGACAGATTTGTGCATCAAAGTCAACATGTTCGACGTTGACGACGATGACGACGATAACGAACCAAAGGCATCATGTTCTACCGAATCGCCAATTGACATTGATAAACCTAAAAAACACGAGCCCTCACATCTCACATCTCATTTGGAGATTTCGATGACAGAGAGTTCGAAAATGCAATTGTAGGTCCAGATCCAGATACAAACAACCTGTGGAAATACAACTGGCACTCGAAAAGCATCGTAAATTGAAACAAAGGGAATTCCAAAGGAACGATCGGATTTCATCACTTATTTGGCTAACAATTGCGAGCCGGATGATCCATTGACCATCCACAAAGCCCTGAAAGGTCACAACTAAGCTAGTTGGAAGCAGGAGATGGAAGAGGAACTATCATCGCTCAAAATAAAACATGGGATCTCATGGAGTTGCCAGCCGGGGATCTAATGGAGCCGGTCAGAAATACATTCGGTCAAAATGGGTTTTTAAGACAAAGAGAGCAGATGACGGCACGGTCATTTGGTACAAGGCTCGCTTGGTAGCCAAGGGTTGTGCGCAACGGTACGGTCTGTTTACACAGAAAAGTTCTAAGTGAGGGTACACTTTTATTCGGATGTGGATCTCGATGTGGAGATATACAATCACCAGCCCGAGAGATTTAAAGATGAATCCGGCCGTGTGTGCATTTGTTACTCAAGAAAACGATTTTTGGATTGAAGCAGAGCGGACGACAGTGATATAAGTGCCTCGAAGCGGCCATTCGGTCATTCCATCTTATCAAATCGAAGTTGGATACATACGTATATAACACAAAGAACATGGACTTGATCAGCGCCATCTATGTGGATCACTTCTTGTTTTTTTTTTTAAATAAGTAAGTTGTCCAAGCGGTTCTACATGAAGGACATGGGCCGCGCTAAGATATGCGTTGTGATCAACATCCGATATGAGGAGGACGGAATCTCAATAGGACCGACGTCATT
>JAAAKO020026263.1:0-14074 GCA_010015015.2 Bolitophila cinerea
GTAAAATATGCCGGATTTTCTCTTTATTTTGCTCCATGTTTGCGACGCTATAACTCACGAACGACTGAACCAAACAATAAACTGTCAAAAAACATTTTAGCGCATGAAGAGACCTTTCCAACTAGAACTACGTGCTTGCAACGACACCTAGCGAAAATACCGCATCTATATATATAGATATATATATAAAATAAAAAATGTATAATTATCTCTCTTTCAAATCCCATTTTCATCGCTTACGGGATATAGGGGCCAGTATACGATAACGCACACCAGACACGAGACCATTTTACGGGTTTACACGATTGGTCAAATCATGGTTTATGTGTTGATTACGCTGAACTGCTCCAGTCTTGAAGCTTATTTTGTTCGAGCACTCGCAACACATCCCCGATACTTAGGAGACTCAAACAGAGACTCAATACATATTTTTGAGAAATCCCTATGTACAAAGTTTATTCTTGTTATATTTTGTAAAAGCATCAATGGTCCGTTGTTCGAAAACGTATAACCATTTCTGAAGGATATTTATAGGAAGAGGAACCTACTGATTTCAATATTTTTTTACGTTCTTTAGCCTCTATTTTATCGGTAATATCTTTTCACCTTTATTTTATAGATGAAAAAAATTTACAATTATTAAGAATTTTACCTATTGAAGAGTATTTACAATTTTTAGTTTTTTTGATGCTGCGCGCTATTATAAAAAAATAAAAATAAATATATTTGTGAATAATTTGTATGTTGATTTTAATTCTTAAATATGAAACAAAATTAATCTATTTATATGTTTCTCTGCTATTGAAAAAACCACCTCATCTCTAAAATTAATTGCATTTATTCTACGGGTGTTTTTAAACTAAAATACTACTACAACCAACTTAGTAAAAAAAACATTAAAAAACTCTACCATTTAGCCCAAAAATCCGAGCACAGAATCAAAAGGTGATAAGATAACGGACGTACTTTGTGTATATATACTCGCTAGCGCGAGGAAAGGTAATTACCCTTTACTTAGTGCATATACAGCATCCAATAAATTAGTTACACAAACACGTGCACACATACACACACAAAAAAACACAGCCACTATCGTTTATATAGCAACATTGTTCTCAATGCACACAATTCACAGCTAATATAGAAATGTCCAACACAAGAAACAAACGAAAGAAATGCGCACTCTTGCGTACATAAAAATTCTTATACGTATTCTTATCTTAATAAAACATCGCCGTTGCGCTGCTCGGTGCTCGCTCCTTGGTGCTTGCAAACAATTGAATGAAATTAGACACTCCAGGAACGAAAATAAACATTTTTAAAAGTATATACGAGTATGCTCCGTGACGTCGCCGTCGCCGTCGGAGTGCGGGTGTAAATTTCAGTGCGCACGCTGATGCTGTTGGGAATGGAAATATAGAGACAGCCACTCTAACACACACATACACAGACACACTACAAACATATACACCGAGGACCGAGCGTAAAGATTACGGACGAGTAGCGCTTCTTTCTTCGCGAGATTGCAATGCGTTTGTTTTGTTGGAGGAGGAGGGGGGGACAATTCACGATAATTGTGTGAACACTCGCGTGTATATATTATACGTTCTTTGTATTGTATATCGGGCCTGGGCCTCGGGCAGACAGCTACGTTATTTATGAAATGAATTCGTTATCATTCAGCGGTGGTGGGTACCACGTGAAATTATAAGAAAGATGTGGCGAAAGACACTCTTCTATGACGCAACGCGGTGATTCCGGAAGATATTATTATATTATCAGAATGTTTAGAAAAATATGAAAAAATGATCTTCCGCTCGGGTAAATTGGAATTTATTTATTTTCCAGCTAAGATTTAATTTCTTTTCACGTTATCGTTAAATGCGCGAATAATCAGGTAAAACCAAAAAAAAAATGCAAAAAAAAAACAAAAACAATATTTTTTTTATTTTGGTAAAAGCAAAACGCAGTCATCGGAGGGGTATACACGAAAAACCATGAAAAACTTTATTCACAAAAGTATTTTGTATTTAATTTTAATATGCAAAAAATACATTTTGTTTTTTTTCCAAATACTGAAATAACTTTTTGATGTTTTTAAAATACGAATTACAAAATAATTTATTGAACATTTATTTAGAATACGTAATAATTTTAAATACAATTTAAAATACTATATGTACAAAAAATCCCAAAGTATAACTATAAATATCCTGATTGCAATAATTTCATATATATAACATTCTTATTTTCCAAAAATATGTATATCAAAAATTAATGACAAAAATAAAAAAAAATGTGGTAACAAAATTCTTTTTTATCTAATCACCAATCAGCACAATTAATAACACCACATCGGTTTTTACTGCGGAATTAAAAGCAAATGTATGAAGTCCAGCAAATATGTTGAAGATCACTTCCAAACCGGCCAGTTCACAATAGTATCAGATAGTGGGGCAGGCTCACAGCACTAGAACAACTCACAATTGAGGCAAAACAACAAAGCTTCTTAGCATATAGCGTCAAAGGTTAAGAATCCTCAACAATGCTGGAATACGGGTACAATTACTGTGGAATAATAGGAAACGAAAGCGTGGACGGACTAGTAAAGGAAGCTGCAAATAATGCAACAATGGACGAAACACATCCCGTGTGGCTCAGCTACCGTAGAAGCTGGAAGAAAAGACTCGCAAAACATGGCAAAAACGAAGGTTCAGTGCTCTGAAAAAACTAATTTCACCCCTGGTATACCAGACTTACGGGTAACCTAGGCAGTCCTTGCCTAGTTACCTTTAGCATGATTACCGCCAATCACAACTAGCTAAGAAACCATATCCACCTGGTCAACATATCAGATAATCCACTTTGCAAAATCGGTTCAAACCAGACTATGGACCATGTCCTATGGGAGTTTTAATTTCTAGATTACAAAAAACTGTTATTTTCCAAAAAAAATAAAATATTTTTAACCAGAATTTTGAAAACCGATTTTTTTAAAACAGATTTTTTTTAAAATAAATTTTATATAAACAAAATAAAAAACTAAGCAAAATTTTGTACAAAAGAAAGTTGTGTCCAAAAATAATCGCTTAAAAACACAATATTTTAAATGAGATCCCCAAAAAACACAAATTTATAATATTTAATTTAAAAAATATATATTATTGAAAAATATGATTATTATTGTTATTATAATTGAATCGCTCGAAATTGCTCGAAAATTTTACATGGGGTTGTGGTGGAAAAAGGATAAATTTATTCTTGGAGGTTAAAAGTGCATGTTTTTTTTACATTTTGTAGGTCATTTTATGAAATCTTTTGTAGTGAATAGATAAACTTGTATATAAGTTATAATTAGTAATAGTATCAGTGTTATAATTTATATACAGGGTGTTTTTTAGACGTGTGGTTTTCTAGAAGAAATAAAACGCATATAATTTAACTTATGGCCAAGAATTTAGCTTTATTATAAAGATATGCCATTATGTTTTTAAAATGATTTCGGGCAATTGGCCGCCGCGGCTGGTTCGAATAAAATCCAGCCAAGAGGCCCAATTTTCGACCACTTTTTTCAGCAATTGGGACCCTATGTCAGCAAAAACGCGCCGAATATTATCTTCCAAGGCGTCAATCGTCTCGGGCTTATCTGCGTAGACAAGTGACTTCACATATAACCCCAAAAAAAATAGTCCAGCGGTGTTAAATCGCACGATCTTCAATAAATTGATTGTTTGTTTGGCTGTATGGCATGTAGCGCCGTCTTGTTGGAACCAAAGGTCGTCCACATCAACATCCTCCAATTCAGGCACAAAAATGTCTTAATCATGGCTCTATAGCGTTCCCCATTGACTGTAACATTATGGCCAGCTTAAATTTTGAAGTCATTTGGACCAATGATTCCCTCTGCCCATAGAGCACACTAAACAGTGACTTTTTGAGGATGTATCGGCGTCTCAATATACACTTGAGGATTGCTCCAAATACGTCAGTTTTGTTAATTGACATAGCCATTCACCAAAAGTGAGCTTCATCGCTAAACAAAATTGTCTTACGCGCAAGTCTATATGAAATGGCAAACGAAACTGAGCATAAATCAAGTGACAGCTGTCAAAAAGACCATCTTTGAAAAAAGTATTGCCAGATTGAAAACCACACGTCTAAAAAAACAACTTTTATGTTTGATTGTAAATTTATTTTACGGCGCCAAATTGTATACAACTTCAATACAACTTAACTATAGAAACATTAGTTTTTGTTTTGTGTTAGTCTCTTTTAATTTTGCTCTTTCGGGAAATCAAAATAGTTTAACAAAGAAATCTTGTTCTTTTGGCTTTTGTCAGCAATAACAGTGTTTTTTACACTTGAGTTTCAGTCATAATTTCTACGAGTAATTCCAGAAAGTTTTAATCCTTCAATTATTTTTCTTAAATAATATTTTATAAATATTAAATATGTTTTTTTACTAATATGTTGTGTGTTTTTTTTATTTGGCCTTTAAATATAACTAGAATTCATTGATAAAAAGAAAAAAATTAAAGCAAAAAATTCAAATAACTGGGATAATCGCTAAATAGGGATTAATGAACAAGATACATGCAAACTTTATTCTTTTGGCCGCAGTCTAACTCGAAATTTGCGTGTGCGGTTTCTCCTACAAATCCATGACAATTTTGGTTTTATTTTGGTCTTGACAATCGGTATTTTGGAAGGTAACATAGGCAATTGCAGATTCCGTTATGATTTTGTCACTTTTGCCTGTAAAAGTATTACTTTAAAAGGTCGATTTAATTTACTATCAAAAATGTGTGTCAAAATAAACTTTATCCACATCAGCAACATGATGTAAAATGACCGACTGATTTTCATTTTAGCTTCACAATCTTCAGAAAATCTTCCAAATCAAAAATCTTTAAGTAATTTTTATGAGTATGTGTTTGTATCATTGAATACACTTGACAATAAAATATTCGACGATATATATACATATATGTACCGAAATGACCTATACAGTACCGAAATTTAGTGTCCTGTACCCTCTACCGATGCATTGCTTCGGATAAACACAAATATATCGAAATACTATCAAATTAAATTTTAATACCTAAATTTGTCAAAATCGAATTAAGAAAATTCTCCTCTTTTCTCTATTCGTTTGTGAGGTAAAAGAGAATGAAAAAACAACAAATATACCGAAACCAATTATTTAGTATTTTTTAAATTCTTTATATTAGTTTCGCGTGTCTGTGATCTTGCTTGCTTGCCTATGCGGCCTAATTAACCAACTTCCTGTTATCCAATCAAGCTGAACTTGGCCCATGGACTTGTTGCCGATGACAATGCATTCTATTAAATTTTCCTCTACCACTCATTAGGGTGTGACCAAATATGGTCAAAACCCTTAATTGGGCAAAAGAAGAAAAAATTAAAAAGCACCCAGTGCTTGTAGTTATTACAAATACCAAGAAAAAAATAGAAGAGAATTTATATGAAAAACTTTGTTTTTAGGGTTTATTAATTATATAATAATATTTTTTTTCATATAAGAGGAGTGTGTATATATTCGGAAGTAAATTGTCAGTTTAATCATAAATTGATGATGATGATGGGAGAAATCTTACTCAGGGGGAGAAGATGGAGCGAGCCAACAGGGATCTTGTAGGCATAAAAAACTTGACATCTGAGGATGTCTAGTGCTGGACACTCAGCGAGGAAATTAATTGAGGATTCAATTTCCCCGCACCAGCAGGTTGGACTATTAGAAAAGTGCAACCGATGCAGCTGTTTATTAAGTCTGCAAAGACCCGTGAGGATACCGCAGACCAATCTGAGCTCTTGGCGCTTTGTTACTTTCGCACTAGGTTTCCTAGAAACATCTTGAATGTCTCACATCAGTTTCTGGAGACCCAGTGCTTGTGTTGTGTTGAGTGTTGTGTTGAGTGGCAGTCAACTCAACACATATTTTTTCCACGATTTCCTGAGTGATATCTATACAGCGATCGCCGGTTCTGGTCCAGTAAAGTGTGCTTAACTACCATTTCCGGCTAAAAGATCTGCCTGTTCGTTGCCCGGGATTTCTGAGTGACCAGGAACCAAAACCAATCTAACAGGCGACCTTAGAGATAGCTCTTATAGCGCCTGCCAACAGCTAAGCACCAGACCAGATGTGAATCTAGAGGCGCTCAAAGGGCGGCTAGACTGTCAGAGCAAATGCTTGGAAAACAGAAACATACCCACCCAGAGAGATGGCCGTTTCTCCGATTAGGGAGAGGTTGGAATTATGTATTCCTGCGCCTGAATGCCCCTCTTTGAGAGAACCGTCGGTGTACCACACCTTCTCATGTAGTAGAGGGGGTAAACCGCGTGTCCAATCCTCTCTTGACGGGATAGCGACTTCAAACCTTATACCAAAACGAAAACTCGGAATGACGTAGTCTGACGGCATCCCAAATTCTGGCCTAAGAGTGATGGTCTCGCTCCAGATAGAGGCGTGACAATTAGAAGAGGATTTCCAACATCCGCTAAGAAAAAGTCTTTGTGCCGCCGACCTAGTTTTTAGGCAGGCCTAAAAAGGCAGATGTGTGACTGGCTCTCATGACACTGGAAATGCAGATGCAAGCCAGTCGTTGGAACTTCTATAGTTGCCTTATGGCTGATACCCTTCTCGATCTTTGCCACCACACAATTGAGGCGTATGATACGAGGGGTCTGATAATGGCTAGGTAGAACCAATGGACCACTTTTGGGGACAATCCGCACGACCTACCAAAAGCCTTCCGACATTGCCAAAAAAAAAACCAACTAACGGTTTCACCTACATGTATCAAAGTGGACGATTCTATGTTTTAGCATAGAATCAATCCATCTAGTGCCTGTTGGACTAACGCGATGTGCGGCGCAAGCCTTCTGGACTGCACCGAAGAAAACGTTGTTAAACGCTCCCTCGTTATCTATATAAACCCTAAACAGTTCTGGAAAACTGTGAGGAAAATCTTATCAACTCGATGGGATTTGTACAAACGTATTGATCGCCCATTCGATTTTACTTCACTTATACTGGAAAGACGACACCTCCCAGTCTACCAGAGAGCCACCGGCAACGAAAGAGATCTCCGCTACCATAGTTTCTCCCAGTGACTCGCATTTCGTAAGTGTGCCTTAAGTAAACAAACTGATACTAATTTCTTGAAATATATACGAACTAACCGGGATCCTCAAGGATACTTTTTTAACAGCCGCGTCCTTAGAGAGGGTTCTATGGAGCCTCAAGGATTATTGGACACCCTCAATTTATTCACAAAATTTTCGCCCAATAGGCGCGTTTTCCTGCTCTTAATGCTCCTTTATAGTACCTTTGAGTGGTGGAAAAGTGATTCCAGTCATCCTGTGAGCACTGTTAAAGGACTTTCTGACTAGCTTTTGGAGGTTTCGGAGATTACTTGACCTTTGACCACCATGGACAAAGGTTTCTTGTCTTGATTACTGTGAGAGGGCAGGAGGATTCCAAAGACTTACGAAGGTCTTTAGTGAAAAGCTTAACAGCTGTCTCGAAACCATTGATTGAGTCTGTGCCAAATACCATTCAACTGCTCTGTCAGATATGAGATTCTTGAACTTGGCCCAATTCGTATTTCTACTATTCCGAATTTTCGTTGGAGGGGTCGGGTCAGTACCGAACTCTAAATAAATGCTTCTGTGGTCCGATGAGGTGATGTTATTAGAAACCTTCCAGTTTTTAATCGAATTCATCAAACCTAGAGAGCACAGAGTAAGGTCGATCACCTGCCGTCTTCTGTATGTGACGAAAGTAGGATCGTCACCGTTATTAACAATCTCCACACCCGTCCACTCCAAAAAACTAAGGCGAGCTTCACCCCTAGGGTTGGTATTCAAACGGCCCCATACAAGATGGTGCGAGTTAGAGTCTATCCCAATCACCACCGGAACGTTTTTCGTTGTGCAGAAGGTTAACAACGCGACCAGACCTTCGCTGGGAGGCGGGTCAGGTGAGTCAAAAATCACTTTCCTCCTCGTACAATGCAAGAGAAACCCTACTTCAATGGTTGCCATGTCTCTGTCACAAAACTGTGACAAATTTCGTCGTATCATAAATTAATCTACACACACTTGTGAACGGTAAAAGATAATCCAGGACGCGCGCGGCAGCGGTACGTTAATTCAGCGAGTGTTTTTCGAATATGCGCTTTCAATCAGTAGGTTCCTCTTGATATAATAAGTTTTCTGAAAAGAGTATGCGTTTTCAAACAACGGGACATTGATGCATTTATGATGCATATAGAAAACGGCGTTGATGTGTTACCAGTTCGTTGACGAAATAAAGCAAGAAAGATCTTTGTACTTTGAGATATCTTAAAAATATGTATATTTGCCTTGTAAAATCTTTTAGAGTCACTTTCAAGGCAAATTAGGACTCCAAACAATCGGGATATGTTGCGAATGCTCGGAAAAAAGGCTTGAAGCCTGAAGCAGTTCAGGATAAGCGGAATATTAACCATAATCTGACCAATCGTGTGAACCTGTAAAATGGTCGAGTGTGTTGTGTGCGATATCGTATACAATAATTTGTCTGTTTACCTGGTACTTCTGCCACCGTTGATAGAGTTTTTTTTATTAAACGAAATACGGTCTAGTAAAATAACCCGGTTAAGCATTGCAATAATAATAAATAATAATCAATACGAAATAAATGGTCACTTTATGTATATTAACTTTGGAATTACAATTTCTCAGTTTATTTTTTAACAATAACAAATCATTATTTTATTAGTTCTATACTACACGATTTTACATATATATAACTTCCAGTATAGTTACTTTCACCTAAAACCGAGTTCACTCAATATAGATCCAAATGGCAACCCGTTAAACCGCGCGCAAAGCACTCGCGCACGCCAATCCTTTATTTTCACTCTCAAATATTTGATAAGTCCCATGTGTATTTCCATATTCACTAAATATATACCTTAACATGCATACATAAACATGCATCGCGACGCGATCTTTGCGTGGGCGTACGCATTTTAAATAAGCGCGCATGCAAATGCGGCAACTACTGCAATAACACTCTCCATCTCCACACGAGAGATGACACAATCAAAAAGCACAATTTTACCTCAAAAAAAATTCCATGTATATATATAATGCATATATGTGTTTTTACGTATAGCATAGATGCAAGTATGCGCAGCGATTGCGTTGAAAAAATAAAACACACAAATGGCATCTATTTTCGTATATAAAATGAATGTATTTGAATGCTGGACGGATTTGGGAGGTTTTTGTTTGTTGCATTCCTGGAATGCTATCGCGATCGGGGAACCTATATAATCGAGCAGATTGGGACAAGCCATTTGTCAGAAGGTGACGGCCGCGCCAGCGTTTTTTCATAAGCCATTTTGTAAAAAAAATAAATAGAGCTGAAGTATCATATAAGAATTATTTTAATATATAATTATAGGCACAAAATAATTCGGTCTCAAATAAAATATGCTTCTAAAAAAGGGCAGCTAAAATAAATTAAATAAATACGCGCAAAGTGCAAAAAGTTAGGCGCACTAATTTTTTTGTTGTAGCTTTTCAATTATTTGGTGGATATTAATATTTAATTTTAGGGTAAAAGCTACTTTAGATGCCTATAATTATATATGCCCTCCCGACAGAAAGTGACTACATAACTAACACACGGAACTTTATCTGATAAAATTATTTTAATATTTTTCATTTTGATCCAATTCTTGTGCAGACCTGGCACATGCAATTTTCAATTAACATTGCACATGCATATTGCACATGTAATCGGCATTGCGCAACGACAAAATTGTCCGAATATAAATATTCTATTCAGTTAAACTTTGACATGAAATAGAGAGCTCACATTATTCCATAGGAGCGTGCTGTTTTTTTTTTTGTTTACCTGTGTACCTATAGATGTGGAATTCGTACAAACATAGTATATATATTGTAATTTAATTTAGATATACATAAACACATATATATATATGTATATAGTATATAGAAATACATACAAACACAATTCCTTTTTCAAAAATTTCTTGCTCTCCAATTTAACGTATAGCGCATTTTTATTATGCATGCATGTATTTATTTGTATATATATATAAATATATTAAAATATATGGTATATATTTGCAAATAATTCAATTTCGAATATATGTAATGTATATGTATGCTGATTGTAGATATCACTACTATATATTACTTCTAAATATATCTATAGAGTATAGAAAGTATAGTACAATCAAATTCATCGATTCAAAATTGTAGCCCCGTATATTTGAATAGAACAAAAAGGTACCTCGTACATATATAATGGAAAATATAGTATGATATATGTAGGAAATATATTCGATTGAATAAATAATATCGTTTAAATGGTTTGCGCGTCGCGAGCCCAGCAAGTGTACACAGACACACACACACACAGAGGCAAACACACACAATGATAGTGACACACACACACAGGGAACACAGTCGGGTCGTCTGCCGATGCCGCCCGTTGCCACCAGTTGTGGCGGTCTCTTTAAAGCATACGTTCTACTGGTGCATGCGCGCGATTTATCTTGAAACCATTGACAGACAAAAGGGGTTTATATCCTCTTACTCGGATCGAGTGTAAGTGTGTGTGTGTCTATATATTGTAGAAGAGTGGAAGTGTGTTTTCTTGTGCGATCTATTCCATGACCTTACCACATAATCGTATTTTGTGCTTGCCGCCTCGCCTCGAATATCACAGTGGTGCAAATAATATATATAATAGTATAAATATACTATCTTATAGATGACTCGAATAGATTTCGCATAGAAGTGTTAAGAAATGAGGACTATAATATGTTATCTGTATGTATGTATTTCCTGGACGACGATTGTGGATTCGATGTGTCATTTTTGTACCCTGCGCAATTGTATATATCTTTTGATGCACTCTAATTGACGTGAGCGTGTGAAATTATAAATATATAATTTTTCACACATTATTTACTAGAAAAGTGGATCGGTTTTCTATGAGCGTGAAAGATAAACGTTGTTTGGTGGAATTGTACAAAAAGGTTAAGTATCCTGAGAAGGACACATTATCTACGTATTCTAAAGCAATATAAATATCCAATCAAAAACGTCACAACATGCGGCGAGGTCTTCGGATAATTTCCATTTCAATTATCGCTGCCGATGGATGGTAAAAATACATACAAGAGAAATTTATTTATAATACGACAGAAGCATCCAGATTTGAACAATTTGGGACCGATGGTCTCACAGTACGCCAATGATCTTTGATGTTTTTTTTATCAATTGAACAAACACAAAAAATCCACATTTCTATAAAATGTCCAAAAACTTTTATTCAGGTCATTCCCAGGTACCGGCACCAAATGTTAGGTTATTAATTAATTGTGAAAAATATTTATTTAAAGAAATTTATACAATATATCGCTTTCTATTGCTTTTAAAAAAGGGGAACCAAAAATAAAAGGAATGTGCTCCTAAAATAAAATAATGTGCACCTTAAAATAACAGTGCTAACCAAGAAAAAAACATGCTCCAAAAAGATAAATGACCAACCAGAAAGTATAATCTGTCCAAATTAAATAGCTTTTGTTTTTTATAAATATGTGCGAAGTGCAAAAATTTTAGTGCGCACCGTTTTTAAGTGCACACTTATTAGGTTTTTTTATATAATTAGGAGCACATTTGTGATATATTAGGTAAACAACAAAATTTGGGGTAGATTTTCAATTATTTTGTGGACAATATTGAATTTAAAAGTGGACGCAAAAAATAGTGCTAAATAAAAAGTGCCCTTTAATAAATATTGTGTCCAAAATATATTTTTTATTAAAATGAAAAGATTTGTAACCATGAATAAATAATTGTTACAAATAAAATTACAATTTTGTATTTTTTTAGGGGTCATTTTTTATCAAAAACATGTTTTTTTTTAACATTTATTATTTATAATGGATTTATATATGCAATTTTCTAACGGCATACTTTATTTTTAGCCTTTTTTAAATCACGATAACTAAATTAATAAACTATTACATAGTGTATAAAACTAAAATGTCATTGCTACAATAATAACAACTATTCTAAAACCATACGGTATTCGTAACAGTTTTGGTGAATATATGTATATGTTTGTATATGTACCAAAAGTAAGACTATACATATTATATATCATATATATATATACTATATTATATTGTACATAATACTATATGCATACTCAACTTTTGCGAAACGATTGTACAGAATAAAATAAATACGTTTTTGGCACACAACCAGTGTTGTTTTTGGCCACTTCTGTAAAGCTTTCTGATGAGCTTTATTTACACTTGTATCATGGCTTTATCGGGTTTTCATCGATGATATCTTAGTGTCCTAATTATGATCAAACTAGGGTACCACCGAAAACTTTGAAACCGTGAATATTGAATCCTAATTAATAGCACATTTGCTCAAAGTTATAGCTGTTAGTGGAATCTTATAGAAAAGAAGTGATTCTTGAAAAATATGTATATTTTACTTTGGCATTTTGTTTGAGTAAAAGAGGGGAAAATCTGGACTTCTAACCATTGGGGATGGTACTTAAGTGCTCCAGCTGCTCCAAAATTAAGAAGCTAAGTTCAAATCACATTTGAATGACCAGTCTTGTAAAAATGAGCGGTCATCAAATCCGGTAAGAGCGATTTTTATTATGTTATATGGAGAAAATAGTTATTTCTTTGATGAGTGAAATTTTTTTAGCCTTAAACAAATAACGTAAACTTTACGTCCCGGTTTTATGGGATCAAATATAGTATTTTAACTAAATGCAGTAAACTAAGACCCGGATTCCTCCCTCGGATCTAACGCTAGATAGGCTGTCTTGCTAGACTGATGTCTAAGGCTAGATATTTTGTGTCTAAAAATCGTGGCGATGTTTAGACTGTAATCCAGCAAGACACGCTATGTTGGAATATCGCTTGGAAATTTGGAATTTTTACATTAGTTTTCACACAGATTCAATATTTGTTACTTGCCAACATTTTAAATGCAATCGTCCATATGCTGAAATTCAAAATCCTAGAGACAAAGCGCTTCGTCACATTGAAATGGAAACCTAAACGCATTGATGGCTCTGACGCTCGAAAAATGTGTATTACGATGAAGGCTAAAATACAACCATGAACAGCAAAAAATGGCGAACGTTATGTTGGAGGCCGAGAAAGTCATCCTGGCAAATTAATAGAAAAGTTGAAGTCGGAGCGATCTGTCACATTAAGCGGCAACGATGCAACTGCATTTATTGTTGTTGATGATGTTATCCCACCGTCTAAGCGAGCAAATTAAATGGCAGGATTCATATTATTTATTTTTTTTAAATCATTTTCAATTATACAACAGTTATAATATTATAAATAATTATTAATCAAAAAAATTCAAATTAAAATCAATTTGCCAATAATATTTTGTCTAAATTCACACCTTTTAAAACTAAATTCGAATATGCGTGCAATTAATTGCCACAATATTGCGTGTTGTTGAACTGGGGCCATCGTCTTCATATGTGATTCGATTGCATCCTTTTTTAATTACAAAAAACCTAAAGTTAGATCTGCTGAAGATTTTAATTGATTTTAAATGATTATTATACAAATCATTACTTACATAAAATACAAAATAAATATTACCAAAAAATTATGTTAAGGAATCTAATCATAAATCAAATATAAACATTTTAATTCTTTATGTACTTAAATTATACGATGATTATAAAAAATAAAAAAATCCAAATTCATTTCATTTAAAAATAAATATTTTTTGATTTTTAGGAATCTCTGACTCAGCTAATATAAAATTAAAAATTTAATGAAATTTTAAGCGAATTTATTTTATTTTTAAAAAAATAGAATTTATAATTAAAAGAAGGGCACAAACTTTAAAATATTTTTTATACTTTTTGGTAATGCTAAGTCCCTATTTTGATTATATAAAAAAAATTATAATTTTATTTATTATTACTAAATTGCTTTATATCCATAACGATTAGATTCTG
>JAAAKO020026274.1:0-14072 GCA_010015015.2 Bolitophila cinerea
GTATACGGATTCCCTTTCTGACGTATCTCTCAAATGTGTTCGATAAAGTTTAGAGGACGGTTTAACTCCATCCAATTTTAAACAGAAAACAACCCAGTATTTTTAGGGCACTCTACAGTCACACTAATTAAGCAAAACTCCAAATCCTTTCCATTGCGCTTTATTTCGCTATGACTTAGCAGTAAGATAAGAAGGTTGAGCTGAGGTATTACCTAAATTATCAAACCAATGAAATTGTTTTTTTCTCGGATTTGGAGTGAAATTGAAGATACTTTCATTGTACATGTCATATAAAAGCGAATTAGAATTTGTATATTGCTCTCTACTAATGCAACATTAGCTAGTTCTGACCAGATTTTTCAAAAACAATCGGTTACCGGCTTTTTGAAACAACAAACCATGTTGTTGATCTAAAAGCTCTAAAAAGCGTATATACTGTGCTCATGTTCAGTCACATTTAGATTACGGGACAGTGGTTTGGAATCCCTGTTACGCTGTGCATTCTTATGATCACATGCAGAAACAAATACATTGCCATCCTGTAAAAGAATTATACCAAACAAACAAAATGTTTTAATTATTTTTTATTTGCTGTTTGGAATCAATTGATACCGAATTGACTTTTTTTTGCTGCATTGAATTTGAAAAATAAATGATTTAATCATGCAATCCGCTGGTGATATGGTCGCAATAACATTCGCGCAATATCAAACATTTTAAAATAACCATAATTCGGTAATAATTTCCAAATTAAAGCTATACCAAAATCTTAATCTATATAGTCTAATAAGATCCTTTGTTCAAATATATGTAACAATCTCAGAGTTAGTTATAAATTCATCTTTTTAGCTATCGTTTGGATATTAAAATCATATTTACGACAACAACATTAACAGTGAGCTATAATTTGGTATTAATTCAGCTAAATTATGTTATATTCGCTAATCATCATTTCAACTAACTTCCTATATTTCACTCAGACTATCATAAATATCTTTATCTGGACTGTAATAGTTATTAAAATCTCCATCATCAGAATTCACTTTACTAGTTTAGATAAAGTCTCCTCAATCTGATCGTTAGCACAATCAAAATTACCATTGCTACGATAAATGATTTCCAACGATTTCTAGAGTATCATCACGTTTTCGCACTTTACCAGTTTGGAGATAGAAGATCGTGAAATTCACGTTGTATTTGGGTTAGATTGAATTCCACTAGGCAATTATGGTGGACTTACCAGTAGTAGCACTTTTATAACCCGGCGATGGCCTTCTACCACTTGTGTTGAACGTGTACGCACTATTTCTGGTGGCTCAGAACCATCGCAAGGGAAAAAAATAGGCAGAATCGTCATGATTTTATTTCGTTAATCAAAAAATCTAAAACCATTCGATTAATCGAAATAATCGGAATAAAATAAACAGTAGATTAATCGAACCATTCTATTAAACAAAATAATCGGAACTATTCAATAAATGAAATAATCGATACATTATAAAAAATCGAAAAATTCGATTATTCGAAATAATGAAATAATAATGTTTTTGATTTTTTTGAATGCATTGATTATTTCATTTAATGGATGGTTCCAATTATTTTGTTTAATCGAATGTTCAGATTATTTTGATTAATCGAATGTCTCGATTAATCGATAACATCGATACATTCGATTAATCAAAATAATTTGAACATTCGAATAATCGTAAATAATCGATACAATCGTTAATCGACAAAATTTAAATTATCGAAATAATAAGAACATCGAATAATTGAAATAATCGAAACATTCGATTTATTATATGATCGAAAAAAAATATTAATCTAAATAATTGAAACTTTCAATTAATCGAAATAATCGTAACATTCGCTAAGATAAAAAAACGAAACATTTGATGAATCGAAATAATGGAAACATTTGTTAGGAGAAAAAATCGAAACATTCGATTAATCGAAACAATAGAAACAGTCGATTAAACAAAATAATCGGAACCTTGCATTAAATGAAATAATCGATACATTCGAAAAATCAAAAACATTCGAATAATCAATTGATCGAAACATTCGATTAACCAAAATAATTGTAACATTCCATTAATCGTAAATAATCGATACATTCGTTAATCTAAAAAATACGAATAATCGAAATATACGAAACATTCGATTTATCCAAATAATCGAAAAAATTAATAATTCAAAATAATCGAAACTTTCAAATATTCGAAATTATTGAAACATTGGTTAAGAGAAAAAATCGAAACATTCGATTAATTGAAATAATGGAAACATTCGATTTATCGAAATAATCGAAACATTCGTTAGAGAAAAATCGAAACCAAATAATCGATTATAAGAATTAATCGATTATAATCGATTATTCGATTATGCGCACATTTGGGTCCCAAATTTTCAGAGAAGGTTTTTCTTTATAAAATATCCGAATTTGAATATTATTAATTTTTTTAAATCCTAAATATTTATTGGCTTGTAAATATAATATTTAAACGTCAAACAAATGGAAGTTAGGATTTAGTACTTGGGGACTTTTTCTTCCCCAATCCTCGTTAAAGGGGTATGACGACGTAGTAGTCGAATTGTGTAGATAAAAAATACTTTGTTTTTTATCAATCGATTTATATAAGCAACCCGTTTACTTATACTTCACTTTAATTTCGGGCATTGTGTGAGACAGACGTTTTATAGTTAATTCATTATATTTCTAATATTTATATTATGTGAATAAATATATATTATATATACACCCGAACCTAGTGTGATTTATTACCTTCAGTCTAATTTACGGATTAAACAGTATACATTATAAAAATATTAAATTTGTTTATTTTATTTTTTAATTATTTCTATTTAACGTTTTTATTATATTAGGCATTTAACAATTGCTAAAAAACATGGGAGAGTCATCGTCGATTTTGTAGCTGACCCAAAATGACTCGGAAGTGAGTCACTTTAATAACTCAGAATGCCATTAGTGACCCTGAGCAGAATTGACATTCGAATATGACCATTTGAAAATTCAAAGCTGCTTCTGACAGCAGTTTATGTGAGTCACTTTCGTCACTCAGAATATCGTTTTCGAAATAATTTGTCACTTTACAAATGTGACTCACTCAGAATACCCCCGCAGTTTTGAGATATTTTAAAAACACGTATTTAAATAGTTTGAAGACGTATTTTAATAGTTTTGAAAAATGTACACAGTATTTTAAGTTTTTATAAAGTTTTTTTTACTATTTTAACAGTTGTTTTATTATGAAATTATACATATAAAAGTCTACGGTATCGCCTGTAAATCTAATGTAACGGAAAGCACCTTGGCAGGAGGAGCTTAAAATTAAAATTACACACCTGGCGGTTTTTAAGGGCAGCACTCCTCCCGCATTTCCTGGCTAGGGTTGCAGCAGGTCGTCAAGATGCCTCTTAAAGGATGATTTCAAAGACAAAGACACAACAAACGAAAAAACACTTGTCTCACGCCGGGCCAAGACCCTTTGATCCGTTTAGGCACTACCCAAAATCCAACCACTTGGCCCCTCGTTCTGGTGATCAGTTTGAACAGAATACAAAAACGTATATGTTACTCTAAGAGCAATAATTGGATGTGTGGTGAGACTTAATCTCACAGCGATTGTGCATTATCGTCACCGTTTATTTTGTTGTTTTTTTTATTGGTTTTTCAATAATGAGACTTAAAATCCTGAGAATAATGCACAGGTCAACTGGGACTTATTCTCAAGAGACCTAACGCCACGAAAAATCTTGACAAAAAGTCACAGTCCGCCTATGCATTACTTTCACGATTTTTAGTGGCGGTAGGTCTCTTGAGAATAAGTCACAGTCGACATAATCGTCAGTATTTTTTTTCCTAAAAAGGACGGTGTTTAAAATAAAAAAATATTTTGTGATTAATAAAAAAAAGTGCGGTAGCGCGCCTTGAGAATTGTATATAGAAAGGAATGGATTGCTTATTTTTTACTTGTTTTTTTAAAGTATTATGTTTGTGACTTATTGTCAGGATATTTGGTGGCGTTAAGTATATTGTGAATAAGTCACAGTCTGCCTGTGCGTATACTCTCAAGTTTTTTCCTGTCGTTAAATCACTTGAGAATAAGTCACATGCCAGTTGTGACTAATCGCTACGTTTTTTTTTGTGGCGTTAGGTCTCTTGAGAATAATGCACATCGCCCAATAATTCTGTAATATTTCTAAAAGAAATTCTTTTGAAAATAAGTAGTATTAGGTTTCAGTCATTGTGCATCAGACAAACGTGAATAATTATACATCACTGTAGAATTTTGTATTAAAGATATTTTTACAATCGTCTTAAGTTAATTTAAGCGTTGCCTCATTCATTTATTTCTACATCATTTAAAAAAAAAAACTATTCTTACGTATAAACCTCGCTCTTTCATTTACACCTCTCATTGAAATAATATGAAGGTACATCATCTTTATAAAAATAAACATTTTAAAGCAAGTAATTAAATTGCCATTCGAATTATCTTAGCATAAACGCACATACAACATACATTTTTTATAATATGTTCGCTGGTCATGGTTAACATACCATAGAGTTTATATATAGTTTCAATACACATTATGCTTCGGTTATTGTTTATCTGAACAGCAACACAACTGCAAGCACTTGACATACATAGTAGGTATGTTTTTTTATAAATACCTATTAAGTAGTTGTACTATGTTTACGTATATTTATTTATAAAGATGAATCAATAAAGTATACAAGATAGAGTATCGCATTGAATTCCATTCAAATATTATCGTAAATATACAAATCCAGACATCATTTTTACAATACACTTTAAATATATTAGGTATATTAGGCGTCAAGACACCCAGTGCCGACTCTTTACCAATGATGGCAGTTTCTGTGCTTTTTTAATATTTCTTCAAAATAATCTTTATTTCTTTCTTTTCAAAATATCTTTTTTATTTTAAATTGACTTTAAATTGATTTTAAACTTACTCTCAAAATATATGTTTTTAGAGGCATCACCCCTTACTTTCTTACAATTAAATAAAATGGGAAAAGCCCCTATATAAATGTATTGATGAATTGAACAATGTTCATAGTAATGATAATGAATTTTAGTTCATTTAAAAAATATGGAAAATATGAATGATTTTATTATATATTATATATATAGGTATGGTTTTAAACACAGTCACCGTATAATTCGCAAAAGATTAACAGGACATCCACAATAACCTTTGAGGGCCAATAACTTAAAAAACAAAATTTCTCTGGGATTACGATACCACAATTATTACTTTCTTAGAATGCAATATTTTTTTATTGAAGGTTTCTGCTGTTTTTTATACTAAAATCGAATTTAGTAAAACCAACCAATTAAAAGACGTATTATTTTATCAGATTCTTTGGCCCCAAATAAACTAAGATCGATAGTATTGTCTTAAAATTTTTAATAGTTTGAAAACGATACAATCGCGGATATTTGTTAAAATGCATTAAGTAGACACAATTTGTATAATTTTTTTTTATTAATTTACAATCTATTTTATGATAAAACATTTTATAAAATATTTGATTTTGTTTTAAATATGCGCGTAAATAAGCCTGTTATATAATCTGTAAAATAATATTTAATATAAACTCTCAAATATTTATAAGAATAGCTTAATTTTAACTCTGAGAACTCAGTTTTTTTAAATTTAAATATATTAACAATATTATACGGAAACAAACAATACACATCAAAATAAAATACCGTTTTATATTTGGTGTTTAGTTTTGGCACACGAAATTATGTTGATTAAACATCCGCTGGAGACTCATAATCATAATTATGATTGCTGCTATGTATATACCTATTCTAATCATAAATTTAGTTTTGCTGCTACACGAATTTCTGATGATATAATCAAAACGACAGAAATATAAATATATTTTTTTTATTTATTAAATATCTGTCCACATATCACCAAAAAATTGTAATAATATGAGCTTTTAACAAAACAACATTTAATATAAATAACACCGTTTTAGACACACTATTTTAAACATAAAACATAAAAATAAAATTTGTTTGTAATTAAAAAAAAGGATCGATCAATAATTGTATAAATGGGATTAGAATAGTTGTTTAACCAATCGTAAAACTTATCAAAAGCTGAAAATGAATTTATAGGTCGTATAAAATTTTCTCCCAAATAAAAAATATTTTAAAAAATCAGTTATTTTGTTGAAATAAACAGCCAATCTTTTAACAATGATTTTTCATGTGAAATGACGGTGAAAAAAATATAATATATAATAAAATATATGTATTAGGACCGTATCATTAAATAAATAGTCCTTATTCCGGGACATATGAAATGAAACATTTGGCTTCTTTTAAATAAAAATCTTGAAATCGACTTTTGGTTCCGAAATGTGATCATTTTAGTACCGAAGAACCGACACAAGATGTTTATTATATTTTATTACCGATAATGCGTTATTTGACAAATTTGAAGATATTTCAATTTAGGATTTAGTTTGATTATCTATGTTAGAATAAATTCCAGAGAAAGAAGATGTATTGTATTGTAATTTTGCAGTGTGCGTTATTGTTCGATATTTTGTTCAAATCTATCCCGAGGGGCAAATAACTTGGAATAATATTATATATTAATAATAATATTTTAAATAATTTGTATATTTCGTATTATAAAATATATTTCTAACATTAGCGGATACAATTTCTATATTGTCAATATTCCCAAATATAATAATAGTATTCTTGATATTTTCAAATATTACTAAATACTTTTAAATTGATTGTATAAATTTTAAATATTTTCGATATTGGTATTTGAAACCATTGGCAGATTCAGGGTAAGGGACATGGGGCATTTAAGTACGTGTAAGTAAATCATCGTCAAAACATGTATTTTCACTGCACTTTTGTTATATTTATATTTTTTTAATACCTTTCTATATGGCTATGGGTTAAATCAACAGCTTCTGAAAAAATATACCTTTTATAAAAAATATGTAGTTTTGCAGCTGATAAGCTCCTTTTTTATTCATAAAAACAAAATCTAGGTAGTTTTACAGTAGTAGTTTTAATTTTAAAAATGAAATGTGTTTTTTAGAAAATGCTTGTATTTTTCAGTGCATTTGTTTGCAGTTACAAATATTTTTAAGGCAACTTTTTCAATTTACATGCGTTTTTTTAGTTTTCAACTGAAATAATTCAAATTTTCTTTATTAATTTTAGTAATAAAGTGATAAGTAATAAAATGTGTTCGTTAATATTGTAATTAACGTATAATACATACATTAAAGGTTTTGGTTTATTGTATTCCGTAAATTATCATGATACCGGCGCGCATGCGGCAAAGACATCATCACAAAGCGAAAGTTTTTTTTTGTAAGATTACGCGTTCCGACATTGTGCAACATTTTGATGTGTAGGAGCGTGCGCTTGTGCTGTTTTACCTTGCGTGTTTACTATATATATGTGAATTTGTATATAGGTGGTATGTCAGACAACAACATCAACATCAGCTTCTTATTGTTTGCTGAAATATTGAGTATGTGTGTGAGTACATATATACGAGTAATATATACATATACAAAAACAAGCAACCGCGTCGCTTGCAATATACTATACCTAATAGTTAACCTCTTCGACAAATTATCGGGTCTACGAGGTCCATGCTTTCGAATCTTGATGGATGTGCGCAGAGGCTAAAGTTTACAAATGCCGCAAATTGAGCTGCTTGTGTTTTTTGCTCAGATTTATTTCGATGCATTCGCGGGACACGGCAGCGAAGAGAAAATGCACGCGAAATAGCATTAAAAAACTGTTTTGATGCACTGAAGTGTATCTTAAAACAATTCGTTCAGGTTAAAAAAACTCTGCTCAAAGAAAAAGTAAAACGTTTACGTTTATTAGATTTATATTAAATAATACATATTTTATAAGCGCATAAATTCACAAATGTTTTTTGCAACTTCAGTATTAATTAATTGAATTTTGTTTAATTAAATTATTCAAAACCTTACGTTATTTAATATTTTTTCTCTATTTATTATTTCATTAGGAACAATTTTCTCAGCTCGAGTTATATTATTGCGAGAATAATTTCAAAAATTCTAGTCGATTGTCGAGATTAACTGGTTTTGTAAAGCCACATTATTGTTAATACTAATTAGCGTATTAATAATAATGAGTATACGTACAGAAATGTAAGTAGATAATATAGTTTAAATTTAACTAATGCTGAAATTTCGTATAATATTAAATGTTTCATGAAAAAACAGTTTACATTATTATGAAATACATGAGCTTGATTTTGGTATATTAATTTACTTTAATTGATTGCTTTTATTTACTTTGCAAATTTTAATTTACACCTATATAGATTCGTATATAATAATAACTATATGACTATATTTATGGTGCTCAAAATGAAGAACATTTAACGCTATCAACCGCACTTTTTTGAACTTTTTTTTAATTCATGTATCAACAAAATATTATTTATTTATTTTTTTTGTCGGTTTGGCGGCAATATTTCAATATTTTCATAAATTACACTAATTGCATTGTTTTTTTAAGGTAATATTATAAAAATTACCTTAAAATTGAAAATATTTTTTATTTAGTAGTTTTAAAGAAATGCATATTTAAAAAAAAATGTTTTATAAACTTTAATGTCATATTAAAAATCCTCCAAATTAAGAAAGGATTTTTGTTCAGCCAGACAGCTGCAATTTTTTCTAAATTATTTTAATAATATTTTTTAATATTTTAGATTTTTTTAAATTGATGTTTAAAATTAAAAAGTTATTATAAAAAGAACTATTTAAAAAAAATATATTTATATTTTTTTATAAAACTCTTATTTCATATTAAACATTTAAATTTAAATTTTAAACGGCTATTTTAAAAAAATATGGAGTATTTTAAAAAAAAATTATATTATTATAACAATAATCAAATAAATAAATTACTTCTGATCTTCATACAACGATATGCGATTTCACGTAGAATGCATCTATCTCTTTATTTAGAGGTTATTGATTGTAGGTTAAAAAAGTGTAAAATTATGTGCACTATGTACACTATTAGTTGCATCAAAAAGTTTATTAATCATTTTATCCTTAGATTTTTCATTGTATCTTTTTTTTCTATCTATTGGATACAATATAAAAATATGATTTTAATCTCTGGACCCTTAAAAGGCCTGTGGCTCATAGGCTCTATTGCTTACGTGTCCTATTAAAAAATCCAGCTCTGAGCGTTACAGTTAGTGCTTGTAAAATAAACCAAAACCAGGTTTTAAGGTATTTTTTGAACAAAACTAGTTAACCGTTTTTTTACTTATTATTAGAAAAAATCTCAAAACGTCCATCCAAAAACAACAAAAATTGAGAAAAAAAGTAATATTTTTATTTATTATATACATCATAAATAAAAACTTTTTTAAAATCTTTTTTATGGTTGTAAAAAGCAGCAATAAATTGTCATCCAAATTATATATTATTTTTGGTAAATAAAATGCTAGACGCAGAATAAAACGCGAATTTAAAATTTAAATATTGCAACATCTACATGCAGAAATACGGGATTTAAAGCTATTCGTCTCGGTATACAAGGGATTTTTTTTGAAATTCGAAGTGTGTTCCGTTTTTTTTTTAATATATTTCAGCAAAAAAATAAAATATTTTAGAAATAAGCAAAAAATTTTACATCCGTTCTGTTCAGCCATTGTTACATTAAAAAACAAATCTACATTATGCTTACGGGTTCAAAAAAACGTTTTTTATTTTATTATTTTATGTTAAAAACAAGCAAATAGAAAGAAAAAATTAAAAAGTATAAAAACCTGTTATTTTTAATCGGTTAACCGGTCCCTTAAAATTCCGGTTAAACTTTGAACTATGCATTATTAGTAAAAAATAAGTATTCTAAATATACATACATTTAAAAACTGTTTACATATGTATATATTTATATTTATACAAAGTATAGTTGAAATGACTAATACATAATATATTTTTTAATTCAAATAAATCTATACGGTATACGTTTGAGCAATTATAGCTATTGATATAATCTCGTTATTTTATTAAAGGTCATCGTCTATTTGTAGCTACTATTCTCATACTTTACGCCACACAAAACCGATGTATTTTAAACATGGTTAAACAATTAACTCTTCTATCAAAACTCGCCGTACAAATTTCCATTTTCCTAATTGACATTTATAGGAGCAAATAAAAACGACCTATACCTTGTGCATTTCATAAGGGATTTTACTCGTAAATGTAATAAAGTTGATTGCAAAAGCATTATAAAAAATAAACATATAGATGTAAAATACGACTGATGTATACGTTTTAATAATATAAACATATAAGCACTCCTAGATAATAGTATATGAAGGACATATGAGCTGCACCCTGTTCGAGAGAATCACTCGCTGGCTGACCATAATATAGCGTGAGTTTTCGCAATTTGCTCGAAGCCGAATTGATTAGGATAATTGCGTTGTTTATGACAAGCGTGTGAATATTGATTTATTTGTATATATTTTCCACACCAAGACGTAAAGTAATTGCCTTTGCGTTGGGAAGCAAAATAAAGATGTTTTATATGAACAATTAAGATTATATGTATTTATCATAAAACTTACGAACCCCCTAGGCCATTTGCGCCAATCAGTTATCATTAAAAAGTGTAATAATATGAATGTCAGTCACCTCAATTAAGGAGTCTAGCCGCGTAAACCAGTAGCTAATAGCTATAGAGCTGCCCGCTGTGCAGACGGTCGTTGAGCTGTATTGAATATATACTATATGTACTTTCGAAGCCACAAAAGACTTACGACATTATCGTGCATATAATTACCTGCTGAGTATACACTCATACATTTTGCATTCCTTCGATCGCAGCTCTTTATGCAATTTTGCTCGCTCAGATGAATCGTTTATTTGCGCGTTTCTATTTATAAATCAAAGGTTTATTTCGAGCAGGCAAATCGGATCTGCGAAATTTTATATAATAGGTTCTGTCGTTAGAATTCATAACATCAGAAGAAAAAAATAATAACGGTGAAAAGGAAATTTGCATTGTCACTATTCGTTGTGTACGGTATATGGCCACTAAGTGTGTTTATAAAGGAAAATACTCATGGAAACCTCGTCATGCCAGCCAGCTAGTCAGCCACCCCTTTCATTGTGCATTTAATGTATACTTGTATAATATATGTAAAAGGTTCGCTCGATTTTCTAGGTCAACAGGCGAGTATACATTTTATGCTTTACTTTACATAAATGATATTTACATATGTTTATGGATATGGCTTGAGTGAGCATACATACTCGTATATAATATACGTTCTATATAGATGTATCTAGCGAAATATTTTGTATATACACTACGACTGCACAATACAGTCTTGAATCGCGAGTCCTGGCTCTTTTATGCCGCATTATAAACGGCATGCAGTTTATTTATAGAATATGCATTTACATATACATACATAATATATACATTTATATATAAATAATATTACCTTTGACGCGGTGTGCTATTTACGCGGCGTCAAACTTCATTTATGTGTGTGCGTGTTTTTATGTTAGTGAGAAAGCAAATTTAATTTGCATACGCATTTTCTTGATGGATTTTAAAAAGAATTTTAAACTTTAGACTTTGAATATATAGTATTTATATGTTTGCGTGTTTTGCGTGTGTATGTGCTTCGTGCTTTTGCAATAATATTCAAAAAACTAATTATAGTATAATATATATATTATGCATCGCTAATCTACACAAAGTTAATTGCATTTTAAAATATACTGTATTTAAAAAAATATAAATATCCAGATTAAATTTACGATAAGACTATTGAAATAATAAGTTTTGGTTAAATGTCTTTATGATTTGTACTGCATCGCCCGAAGTCAAAAATAATTTGCTACAAAGTGAAGTTTTCACTTTGTATAAGTCCATATCGATTTATCAATTAAGAGTGAGCGTTCTGCAATCAATGCTTATTAAGACAAATAACATATAACGGTACTTATATAGCGTAAACTTTTAATATTCGTGGTTAGCATTTTTTTTCTTAAAATTGTTCTTAAAAAATGTTGTTCAAAGCAACATTTTGAACACTTATATACACAAACGCAACTTCATAAATTGGAGGGCAGATAGGCCAGATCATAACTGAACAGAAAATCGAAACATGACTTTCGTAAAATATCGATGGATCTCGATATATTGAACATTCAAGTTTGTATGAAACTTTTTCATTAGAAATAATAATAAAAAAAGTTTTATAGAATTATTTTAAAAATAACTGCATTATTACATTTTTCCCAAAAGACCAATTACTTTTGAATATTTCCTTAAAAAAACACACAAAAATACCTAAAACAGAGATACACTTGATCTATTAATTATTTTCGCCCTTCTGTCCAAATGTGGGGTTTCCACACAAACTTTGACCATTCTCAAACCCATTTCAAAAGAGAGGGGGTAAATGTAATGATGCCATTATGTGTTGCAAAAACCATTTATTCAATCCAATTATTTTATTTATTTTCTTTCAAATTAGAAAGTTTTAAACAAACCCTAAATGTCAAATATATGTATTTTACACATTTAATAAATATTTGTATTATTGAACTAGTTGTTTTGATGTGTATACTGGGTTCATAAAAACAAGAAACAATTTGTTATTTTTTAATTCGGGGGAATAAGGTGAGCTTGAATCATATGAACATTGTTCTTAATTCATTCATAGCATTATCAAAGGAAATTGTTTTAAAATAAAATAAAACGTTTTTCAACCTTTAAAAAAATATATCTATGAAAAATTACTTTATTTTGCTGTCTTAAAAAGTTTTGTTTATTAAAATATTATTTTTGATATAGCCTTTGGAATAAGAGACCTTTAAACAGAAATATTGTTTATATTTTTTTTCCTAAAAAATGGTGTTGATTAAATAACTATATTGATATATCAATTAAAATATCAATAATGTACGCCTAAAGATATTAAAAATTGTGAGCCGAATTAATATAAATGTCACAATATATTTCATTTCACTGGTGTAGCAAAGACAAATATACATACCAAACAAGTTGTTATGTTGTTATTTTTATAGCAAGCAAATTAAAAAAAATCGCAGAAAGTAATGTGTTACAAAAGGTAATATATTGCACATTCCAATAATTTATGTTAAATTTGTGGCACACTTTTTTTATTTGTGACACTTTTACGAGCAGTTCAAAACGAAGGTGAAGGAAAGTTAATTTGCATTGTTCTCGAAGATCAACACACTTGTCAAACGTTATCAAACTTTGCGATTTTCCGAAAGAGCGTTTTGTCTTGCTCTTCAAAATATTAAATTTACAAATTTACAGCGTTGATGACAACTTGATTTGTAACATCGAATCTAAACCTTTTGAAAATATATCTCATTTATTTAATTCAACATAGTTTAATATCTAAGAGAAACAGATTTTTTTTGTCTTTTTCTCTAAACTCAATTTGAATAAAAAAAATAATAAATATCTTCTTTATATTATTATATGGATATTTTTTTGTGATCATTGAACTCCAGCCGATTGAAGTTTAGTCATTTTAAAAAATATATCTTTATTTGTATACTGAATGAAACACACCTTAGTAAAATCTTTATAATTGAACTCAATAAATATATTTGCAAATTGAAAATATTGGAAATAAATAATAAAAAAATATTTTTTATTACCGCAATTTTAAAAAGGAGTCTGTTTGGGGGCTTGCGCCAATAATTTCACCAAAATTTGCATGAACAAATGAATACAACACGTACTTTTTTGTTCAACTTCAATAATTATATTATAATTTCGTAATGGCCGAAACCGGTAAAATACAGTTTTATATTAAACTCGTCGACAATTACTTTCAGCGAAAAGCGATGCATTGCTAGTGTGATGAATAGTTACAACAATAAATACTAATTAATAATACATCATAGAATCTTTAGTAATGTAAATTTTATACTACTTTATATAAAAATAATA
>JAAAKO020026285.1:0-14071 GCA_010015015.2 Bolitophila cinerea
ATTTAGATATAAAACAAAATAAGGAATACGTTTAGACAAATTAGAGCTTTACAAAACGGTGCGCGTAATCTCTCCTAATAATAAAAATCCCGTACACAAACACTAAATGTTTATAGGTTATGTTCATTGAACTCTTTCTATTGTGGAGTTAAAATTTAGAAACTAAATTGTGAACTAAATACACGCAGCAGGAGATAAAACAGTTTGACAATTATTGACCTATATTCAGAGACATTTAGATGCGTGTTTACTCTGTGAAAATATAGAAATACCAAATTCAAACATCATAGATGGCGCGCGCGACCAGAAAGCGATATAACACAAAACGAACGCACCTACATCCTAAATAACATATTATGAACGTATATAATATTGAAAATATCTATAACTATATATAAAAAAATAAACGCTAATCGTATCTAGTACATTAATTAAAGAATATTTATATTTGATAAGCCTAATTTAAAGTTATAAAACATTTAAGAAAACCACTCTGTTACACACCACAAAGCAAATTGTTTAATTCAAATGCATGTTAAAATATACCAACTGTTTTTATGACTTTCGAAAATTACTGTTCTTGTTTTGTATTCTCAAGAGAATTATTACACGTTTTAAATGTGCGTTAAGAGAGCTATTTGGCTCAGCTCTCCGGTCGGGTATAGAACCATCAGCATCACACTGACTGGAATAATTAAGAAAATTAAATACATATAATATAAACATACACAATTAAATTAGTTCGAAATGCGTTAGCTATTTGTACTGCCAAAATAAAATACCAACATACACACAAAGCACTCACATATACACTCATATATTTACATTTAATTATATTCATACACGAAACACAAACATATTTATTATTGGTTAAAATTATAAATTGCATTTAAAGTTGAGGCTAGTGCTTTGTTTTGTAATTGAAACTGTCAAAATGGTTATTGTTTGAGGTTATGTATACAATTGCGCACTCTTATTTTTGAGGTTAAATAATTGTTTTGACGTTTAGAATTTCAAAGGGTTATGAGAAGGGTTAATTTGTTCCATTACTGAGCTAATAGGATTTAACATACATCACAAATATTAAAAATGATGATTTTAGGAAATTTGGTAATACGGGTTTTTGAACCGATCCCAACTTTGGACAAGTGTGCCATGAAAGATGGACATATTGGACTCGGTCGAACGTGCATGAACGTATAGACTGATACTGTACATCCGTTTCTTTTCGTACTTGGTGTTAATTAAAAAGTAAGTCTTTGGGGACCAAACGCGGTCCTTTGTATGAAGTAGTCGCCTAGGTACGGTAAAGTACTTATAGAAAATATCAGTTCTGAAAGCACGTAAAAGTCTATTGGTCCACGGGGACTAAAGCGGTCCAGGTATATATCTTGATTGATAGGACATTTTTCCTAGATATATTGAAATAAGCACTTTGTCAGGATTGTATTGATGAACATATTGTTATTATTGAAGTTGACCAACTTTTTAGATTAAATGGAATCAGTTTTTTGGTCTGGATTGATGAAAAATGTTTGATTTTGATTTTTATCAGACTTTGATAGAGACTTCTTAGTGTCAAGATTAATAAAAAATCCAAAAACTAGGCATAATTTAGCAATTTTTCCTTTCACCAAAATTATGAGCAATTCAATTCAAATTCAAACCTTTTCATCATCCACTCAAAATTGATTTCGCATAACTTGTCCATTTCTATAGTGCATATCTCATCCAACAAAACAAAAGCTCATTGTTTCTCATTGTTTCTGACACTGTTTCCACAATTATTATTGCGCTTCTGAAAGTACCGAGCTGGCGCCCTCCGCCACAAACCCTCGGTGGCGAATGTGCAATGTGCGCTCAGCAGCGTATCCTTCCCTATATAATTTCCGGTGTGCGCTTTTTGCTGCATCATCAATCATCAGCGCAGAGACTAGAGGGAGGGTCGTGGGATTCTTTTGTTGAGGTACAAGCACTCCCCACCCCCGAACTTCCAACACACCCACACAGATATAAATGTGGAGTGTACGAGCATATACAAAGCGATGCCGGTTTTTTGTACATCCCGTTTTGACAACCTTAGAAAAAGCTCCATTATTCCATAATATACTTGTGTATAGGCCACAGACAGTATATAAATAGAAGGTTTGCGAATGAGCCTCAATATATCCTGCTGGTAGAGAGCTTATACTTGCAATGAGTTTTCTGTAAAGTGCATGTGTGTTATATATTTATAGCAGAGTGCATGTAACTGGTCCATTACTGGATATTACAAAAACGATACAGTATACATTTACTTATTTGGTTCATCGCTCTCACAGGATGACCTCATTTGTGGCGGTCGGCAGGAGATTGCGCCGGCTCTGTAGTACTTTTCTTTAGATTCTATACCTATACGAGCATGTATTCAATACTTGTTCATAGAACCATTAGTAAATCTAAATCTACTAAGTACGTATACCTGCATTCAATCTGCTATATGCACCTGTGCACCAGAGGCACGATGCAAATTAAACGCTTGGAACTGGTCAGGGAATTTATCTATCGCTATATAGCATTTATCGCAATGACTGCGCATGAAGTTTGCACATCGATTGCAATTGAATTTAAGCTGCAGTGTTGGATGATGCACCAGTGCCGTGCTAGGGATGTCATAAATCACCCTAGAACATAAAAGCAGTCTCTTAGTTTGATTAATCACACTATAATAATTGTGCTATACAGCGGCGGTGCTTTGTGACAGCCTACAAACAGTCTCTGCCCAACGGACTCACAAACCGTTTAATTGGAATTAAGACGTCTTCTGAAGGTGTGCTCCCACACAAACGTGTCTAATCGAATAAGAGAAAAGGCTGCCGACTATATATCAACTATAATCCACGTATAGTTCTGGTGTTGCCAGCGGCGATTTTGATCTGTCATGCGCTGGCGCTGATGGGCATGTCGGCGGGTACGTAAACTACATTAAGCTGGGTAAGCAGGTAAGCCATGCCGTTCTGTGTGTACAAATAATACACTTACGAGTTATAGAGTCGTGTATATCGTTTTGTTCCTTTGATCCCTTTTGAAGACAATTTGTGCACACAGAGGAAATTGCGTTTTGTTGTTGTGTTTGTATTTCGCTCTGTTCGTCGCGTTGACAGAACAATCGATATGAAGCAGTAGCAGCGCCTGTTTTCGCCTCTTCCCCCTCTCCACGCGTTTTGTGAATTGTATGTCAGCGTGTCATTTTTTGAGTCCCAATTTAGGAACACGTTTTGCTGAATGTACGTAATAAATAGACGTTTATTTTTGTTTTACATAAAGAGCATATCGGAAAAAGTTTATTGTAAATTTAGTTTCAAGGTGTTTTATTTTATCGAGTTTATTATCGAGGATATTTGTCAGACAGCTCATAGGCTTTTGATAAAGCCTAACGTTAACTTAAAGTATTTTACTCATGACATTTTTTAAATTTTTTTTTGTACATACTTAACTCATACACTCACACTACTCACACACTCTAAAAATTACAAAAGCACAAATCCCAACTCTCAAATCTCAAAAAACACAAATCATAAAAAGCACAAACACACACACACACAGACACACAAATAAATGAAGTAATTCGTGCATGACAATATTTACGAGGGGACATTTAAATTATAGGCCTATATTTTATAGAAGGATAATCGCTGTTAGCGCAAGACGCGAGTATTAGCAAGAAAAAAAATAAAAAAAACAAGTTTAGTAAATAAATATATATATATATTAATATATAACAAAATATTTGAATGTGTATATGTGTATAAATACAAAAAAAAAATATATATACGTGTGTTAAACCAACAAAAGTAAAATATAGGTTATGTAAGCCGTTCAAGAGTTATTATGTAATTGTATAACGTTTAATACAGTAAAATGTAATATTAGAATGCTGACAGAGAGAGAGAATACAAATAAATATAAATGTTATTTAATCATTTAATAGATCGAGCGACTATAGAGAGAATTTATTTTGTTGAACAAAAACCCATTGAACATATGGCAACACCATCAGATCTGATTTATTTACAGAATTTCCGATAATCGAGTACACCGGATATGCATCTTAGGTGTTAATTACTAGAAACTACCCCCGGTAACCTCGAACCCTAATATTCAAGTTTGTCTAATCTTATTCTTGCACACGCACACAAGCCTAAACAGTACATGTATGTATGTATATTTTATGCCGTTGTTCTCGTCTGTTTACTTATGCATACACTCATCAATGTGTAAGTACTATATAAGCTATTCACACAGACAAACTCACGACACACCCGCACCCTTGCTCGATGTGTGTAAATCACTAGATTACGGGGCGACAATGGGTGTAATCAAATTTCAATCGATCGATTATCTTCAGACATGCCAATACACATATATTATGTATATATATATATACATACATACATATATATACATATGTACAATATTTATGCTACCCCAGTATATACCTGTTTAATATGTTGTTTACCCCGTGTAATGATTATCATTGATATAAAGTGCATTTCAAAAAGCAACTGTATCCATTTTTTTGTATTAAAAACACATTCTGCATTATTAAAATTATTTATTTTTCATAAAGTTTACTTCATATAGAATATAAAATTATTTACCTCTGAATAAAAAAACGCAACATTGGTGACAGCGGTTTAGTTTTTTTCTCTTTAATCATCAAAGCACATTTCCTCAAATTTTAGATAGATTGCTTTTAAGAATACGATAATTAAATTGCTAGGAGCATGAAACGATTTTATTTTTTAAAAATCCAATGTTTAACAAAATATATTTTTTAATGATTTTATTAATTGCAGAAGATTTTCTATAAAATTACTTATTACGATTGGTTGCATTTCGACAAGCCGAATTTCGATTGGCCGAATCACGATTGGTCGAATGATACGATAGGCGAAATGATTCGATTGACCGAATCACGATTGGCCAATTGGCAGACAGAAGATGATAATTCGTCCAATTAACAGGTAGAAAGCGCAATCGCAATCGTAACAATCGGCTAATCCTGATTCGGTCAATACTATAATTCGGCCAATCGTAATTCGCATTTTTATCATTCGGCCAATCATGATTCGGCCAATTTGAGATTCGGTTAATCAAAATTCTTCCTAACAATAAAAATAGTAAAAATGATTGAAAAAAAATTAAAGCTTATCAAACAATTGTAAAATTCATTTTAGAAAATGGAGATTTTTATAGACATATTGAATATTCTTCTGTACAGAAGTCGGTAATTTTTCAATACATTTTTTTTATTCAATTCAATGTAAAACAAAAATACCTTGTAAAATTTAGGAACATGCTATACCACCACCCTACCCACACCAAAACCACCAATACCAATACATAACCAAGCGCACGGTATTTACTTGAAATCAGCACATTTAAGTTAGCCGTCCTCTTATTTAACCTTTTCTGACCACAATTACAAATTCGATAGGCTTAAGCACCGTAAAAAGAACAAAAAACCATCAAACACAGTCCATACACACACCCTCACATACTGAAAAGCAATAACGGCTCGAACTATTTCCACCCCACCCCCGCCAGCCCTACAAATCCTACGCCACTCACATCGAAAACCCATTCGGCCAGTCGATGCATGCGCGCCGCCCTCTGCCCGCTGGCCGCCCATTAACTGTAATCATGTATGCAAAAGTTTAAAGGGTTTAAACTACAAGATTATTTTCAAGCTCACACAAGGGCGCTAAGCACACACACACACAAACACACACGCTCACTCACACGCGAAAGCTTTGTGCACGTGCTCGCGCTCTCCCCAAAAATGCTTAATCGATGGTCCTCGACTTGAACTTTGGCGCGATTTGTTTGTTGATATGTGTGTGTGTGGATTCGCTTTTCCATGATTTGTGAATGTATATACTATATATATACGTTTATATGTATGTGCGTTCATCGAAATTACACTTTTCCACTTTCGCTCAGAGCGGTCGTCTCTCGGTCTCGTGCTCGCGCGCCTGGTTGCCTCACAAAAGCCGAAAGTCATTAAACCCATAAACAGAACGACTCGGCAGGCACAAACACATCCAAACACACACATACACTTATACACAATGAATGTATACACAGTAAACACACGGGGGTAGTAGTGTACTACCCCTAATACTACAGTATACAATACTCAGACTCACATAATACATTCCATATTGGAGAACATATGGAAAATACAGCTGCTGATGTACAACGTATAGCAACGCAGCGGTAGACACGCGCAGCACATACAATATCACGCAACGTGTATTACTGATACATACAACATACAACCACCACCTCCAGCGACCACCCCTAGTACACACACATTTTTCTGTGAGTGTGTGTGTGTGTGTACAAGTGCTTGTGTGTGTGTGTATATGTGTGTCATGAGGGAGTAAATAAATCAATATGTCAAATGGAACGTTGAACGAAGTGGCAACAACAACAACCGCACCGACTCGCCACCCCCTCCCACGCACCTACACCGACCGCACAAAAGCCCCGCGAGGACTGATTAATATTTTATGATTAAATGTGTTTGTGTGTGAGTGGGTGTATTGTATATATACAATTCATTGGAATTTGTGCGGGACGCACAAACAAACAGGCGGGAGATTTACACAATAAACGCCCCCCCCGCATGCCGTTTTAGTCACTGGGGACGTGCACCCCTACCGCCATTTGGCATACGGCATCGTTAACCTTTTGTAAATTCAGAGGGCTAACACTGTCTCGGTTGTGCATATAATATATATATATATATATATATATCATTGTTGAATTCGTCTTCTTATTATAATATTGTATAGCAGTGTGTCAACTGTTTGTTTATGTTTTGAATTTTAAATTGACACTTTGCGCGGGTGCTAGAAAGAGAAAGACATAACACAATGGCAATCGTTGGGGCGGAATGACCGTTTAGAGCGACTTCCAGGCGTGCGGTGTGGTGGTTGCTGGCGGCTGTTGGACTAACTAAACGCAGTGGCACGGTGGGTAATCGATGAGGATCATAAGCGAAGGCGATAATTTGGAGAGGCACGCCAAGGGGTTAATACGATAATTCGAGGATTTTTTTTATATTGTGTATTTTGTGGGCATGATCCTCGGTCAACACGAAGCACTCCCAAATAAATTAACGATTTTGATTGGTTAAATTCTTAATACCGCAATTGATATTCCAACATTTTTCTATCGAAACACTTATTTTTAATTTTTTGTGCATTTTTTTATAGACTCATTTTTCGAAACATTTTTTCTAAAGTCCAATTTAAAATGTATAATTTATAATTTAGATTTTTGGCAGTACTTAAAAGGCATTTATCCTTTTCAAAAAAATTTCAGCTATTATCGGATCTGTTTGTCACAATTTAGTAAATCATTTCAGGGCCATAGTTATAACTTTTCTAAATACCGTTTAACATTTTATCTAAAGGAGAAATTTGTTGAGATTTTTGGGACGTAATAATTCTATATAAAAAAAAACAAATAAAACATTGGCCAAATTACTATAAGCTAACACACGATTGGCCGGAAAACGATATGACGAATCTCGATTTGATGAATGCTTCGAAGACAGCCAACTTCTTCGATAAGCCGACTAATACGATTGGTATTGTTATATTTTTAATAAGTTATAACTATTTCTTAAAGATATTTTTAATATAAATATTTTCAATTTTGTAAAATTTTCACATAAACTCGTTATATCAACATATTTACAGTATAATTATAAGATTCTGGAGATTTTAATATTTGTTCATATAACAGAGGGCTGTCACCTCTTGGCTTATCGCCAAAAAAATAATATATTTCTGCCACAGACTTTTTTGAAGAAATTGCCGGCTATAAAAATATTTTTATAATTTTATTTGCTCAGTTCACAAAACATTCAGTAGAAAAATCAAGACGATTTTCTTTGAGATTTTTTTATATTTTGGTCACAATATATTTTTTAAAGGCCGAAAAGAAAATTTGAGTGATTTTTTTTACATTAGCCGCCGTTTAGCCTTAGCCGGATGTGAAATCAGCTACCTTACAACCGACTGTTAAAACGGTTTCAGCCAGTTAGTTTGAGTCTAATTTTAGGTTCTACCCGATGTAAACACGTTGTTTGGTCATCAATGATTTTGCATCGGCTGACACCTATGCCTTATACCATGATTTAAGTAAAGAGTTTGTATGAATGAAATTGTGATTTGCCGTTCTCCGGTTTAGCATTCGTTTCTATTGGAAAAAAGCTTAACAATACATAATCACAACACAACTTATACCGCAGCTTTTTCTTTAAAAAACCTTTCCCGCTCTCACCAATGTTCAATTATCATATTTGATTTAAATCCCACATTACCCATATTAACCATTACCTTAAAATTATAGGTTCAAAATAAATCAGATGGAGTTTAGTCTTTTTAGTGGTATAGACACGCCCTTTTAACATTATCTGCGCTAATTTGTGCACAGAGCCATTCTCAAAACCTATTGCAAATCAAATATTGGCCTTAGATGTACTAAAAAAAAAAACTAACATTTAGGATGTAGTAGCACAGCGAATTGAACTATATTATAAATATATAATATTTAATATAAATAAAAGTTATAAATTAAAAATTGATGCTTAAAGTCATTGTAAATACAGAAACCAAGCAAAGACAAACTCCAGTAATATTTATGTAATAAATATATGAAAATTATAGAATGAATTTAAGTCAATATCGTGAGCACTGTGTGCCCAAATAAAACAACAAAAGTGTTACTGATGTTTAAAAATGTATTACATAAAATTCCATGTTGTTGTTGCATTTATATGTGTGATTATTAAAATAATTAAAAAAAAAACATTTAAAAAACAAATCGTATGCGTGTTCAAAGTCACATTTATAAAACTACTAAATATGTACTAAATATATACTAAATATATAAAATAAATAATAATCTATTAGATAGACGTATTTTCTACACAAGACTTTTTCTATGCGTATACCTGCTGAACGCAGACACAGACACACACACAAACAAAAACTCTTAATATAAGAAAAGAATACACGCGCCAAATAGCTGTCAAACTTTATACACCACGAGCGCCCTCTATATTTTTTGACAACACACACAAACATATTCAATCACACACGCATCTATCGCTTTTATCGAACACTGAACACTTTTGGATTAGTATTTTTGGACTATATTATATATGTATATATTCGTAAATTTTTGTGTATACTATATACTTTATGATAAGTGCATTGGTAGAAATTGGGGTGCATGCACATTTGTGCCGAACAGATGGCGCTGTAAACACGTTGTTTGACATTCTGCTTGTCAAACGGGGTGATATATGTGATTTTCTCTGGTTGCACCCAAAATTGAATAATTATTTAATTTTGTTTGTAGTATATTTTTAATATAATTAATAAGAACATTAAAATTACTGTGTTTTTATAAGATAATTCGGATCGAGTAGGTGAGGTTAAAAGTTAACAAAGAATTGCTATCTTAAATTGATGTGCAACCAGAAAAAAATGTCGCAAATTTTACAGAATTCTAAGTATAACACTGGATAAAAATAACACACACACACAAAAGTTTAACTGAAGGTTTCGCACACCCCCGCTAAACACATCAAAAATACTGCAATGAGAAATAAATATAGAAACACGGGAGGGCTCCCAACAAACACACACAAACAATTTATTTGAAATAATAATAAAATGGCCGCGAAGGCGAAATTGCAACGCGAGTAAAAATCCTAAACACACATACAAAAACAACATATAAAACGTAAATAAACCAAACCAAATATAGAAACTAAAAGAAATGTTATTTTTAAATGTATTAGTCGTAAATCGCATATTTCATTACAACAACAACAACAACAACACCAAACACACACAGATAATTAAAATAGTATTCCGAATGCGAATGATGAAAACCGTATAAAAATAGTATACAGATTTAAATAAGCCTATAAATAAATAAATATATATATTGTTGTTATATATTGTATTATGTTTTTTGTAGACGCATATAAATTAATATATATATATATATATATGTATATAGTATATATGTATATAGTATATACATAATGAATAAACTGTTTTTGTTATACAAGCGCGCAAAAAGATTAAAAATGTAAAAAATAGAAATATATATAAAACAATTATATAAATGTGCTAGATTATGGAATGAATTATAAAAAAAAAACACAAAAACGATATTAAGTGAATATTTATGAAAATATATAATGCAATATATGAATATATATTGAAATTTACGTTAAATGATTGTTGTTTTTATTTAATATTTATTTTAACGAGGTGAGCCCTGTTGCCATCACAACTCAAAGAGTAATACCGGAGTGCACTTCCGGCAGTCGAGAGTCGTTAGTTTTCACACACACACACACACACACAAACACACGATCAACGCATCTATAATTGGCCCGTTTAAGTGTGAAGCTGAATAAGCGAGGAATTCTGTGTGTGTGTTTTCGCATTTCAATTGCCAGTACAACCGGAAATCGAACCAAGGATCAATTTAAACGCTTAATATTGGAAACGAATTCACGAAACTATTTGTTTTTGTTAGCAAACATATAACAACGTTTTAATGTTTTGATGGGTTTTTAGTAAATGTAGTTATATAATCCCAATCCAAATCGAATAGGGCGGATTAGATTTACATAATATAGCACGTTATATAGGCGTCCTTCTAGGATAGAGGTTCCATCAGTGTCCAGTTTGTGGAAACAATAAATTTAAAAAACCACTATCCCGAACAAAACGAACGATAAAAACACAGGTACAGACGCAAATTAATATAAAACTACTTTCACTGAAGGCCCATGGGGATGGACATAGGACACGCACCGTAGCGCCAGACTGATGGCTCAAGTTGGCAGCCGCAATGTTTTTGAGCCAATTCACTAGAAACTTCTCTGCTCAACATATCTTTTAATGGACATATAAACCATACGATTTCCAGGCGGATTCCGTTTTAGAGCTTAAAAGGAAATCTTTTTCTTTTTTCTAAACATTTTTTTAGTTTATCCTATGCTGAGACGATTTCTTGATCGGTTGATCCCCTTAATTCGGTGGTAGACACCAACTTCTTGTCTTCCCAACGTTCCTCATATCTGAATTGATTATCACCGGAAAGGTAATACTCCTGCTGTTCCTTGTAAATCATTTTGAGTCAGGTAAGCGTTTGAAAGATAATTACTCAGTAGGTTGTCAATCTGCCAAGTTTTTGCTGAAGTTGAAGCCTTGTTGGTGGCATAGACTTTTTATAGTGGATTTTGGAATCTATCATCTATATTAAAAATTGGCGTTTTTTAATGAAGTCAGATTACGCGCCACAGCAATAATATTTTGATTTAAAAGTATTTTTCAGGTACCGATTCTTATTAGACCGAAATGGTCTTACACCGATACGGCTCTCTCTTGTCTTAGTGAAATGCTTCGGTCGTTTGGAAATGGTCAAACCAATGTATGTACTGGTTATGAGAAAATGGTAAGTTACTTTTGGGAAAACAACCTGCCAGCAAGTCCCATCACAATCCCATCCTATATTCCTTTACAAAATATTTTAAATACGGATTAGAGAACATATTTTATACTAGAGCAAGCTGCACGTCAAACTCACAAAATAAAATTAAAGATATACATACAGATACAAATTTTAATCAAAATATATGGCATGTACATTGCACAAAAATGAGGTCTACCCCAGCCCAACATGGCAGCAAACGGCGCAAGAGCTCGATCAATCGACGCCATACACAAGCCATCCGAAGAAAATCCAGCCCTAGACCAAATTTAAGTCAAAACAATTCAAGTTCCATCTTTTCGGATGTCTCCTTTAATGATTCCCTAGCCAACGAAACAATAAATCGATCAAATCGGGCAACCCTGGCCGTGACCACCGTTCGCAATCGGCAAAAACTGTTTAAGTTTGATAAAAACTACGCGCTCACCGCACATCGTTCCAAGTCAAATTTCAAACAATATCTTAGCAGGAAGACCACCAGGACCCAAACGAAAAACTTCTATCATCCCAACAAAGAAGCGCTGCTAAAGTCAGCCAAACGCATGGTGATCATCGATGGAAGTAACGTGGCTTTCGGGCACTCGGCGGCCAAGAATGAGTTCTCGGTGTGGGGCATCCAGATATGCTTGGACTACTTCGACAGCGAGGGTCATGAGGCCAAAGCGGTGGTACCGCAGATGCGAGTACGGGCAAATCAGTCCACCAATCCGGCACTTCTGCAGCAACTGCACAAGAGCGGTAGGGTTCTGTTGACGCCATGCAAGAACCTGCCCGGCAAAATGGCGTCCAGCTATGACGATCGATTTATTCTGCAGCTGGCCATTGAGTTCGATGCGGCCGTACTGTCGAACGACAACTATAGGGATCTCCTGTTGGAGGACGAAAAATGGCGTGAGGTCATCGAAACGCGTGTGATCGGGTTCGTTTGGTGTAACGACATGATTATGCTACCGCAGGATCCGTACGGCAGGCATGGACCAACGCTTGATGAGATTCTGAACCGCAAAAGCACTTAGCTGCGGGGTTTCTGGAAATGTGTTTAATAGAAACAATTAAAATATATTATCAAATACTTAATTGTTTTTTATACATATACATAATTTATTTTATATATAAAATATTTTTATTTTAGGTATATATACTTCAGGGTTTTCAAAAAATAGTTAAACGGTATAATAAAGGTAAGAGTATATTAGTATTATTATATTATTACAATTACGGGATTTAATCTGCATTGATCTTGATAAAAATTCAGGCTTTCTCAAGCAAATGGCGCCAAGTAGGGTATATATATTTTTTAAGTTTTACTTTCAAATTTCATTAAACCATCATGGTCAGCGTAAATAATACCAAAGACCTTTTTAATTATTTCGATCTTCTTAACACAAGAAAAAGGATATTAATTCTAAAGTATAGATTACCTTTATTATTTCGTGATTGGGCAACCCTAGAGTGCTCTGCCACCTGGCATGAAAATCTTACCACCTGCGCCATTTCATAAAATCATCGTCAACATTTCATATTTTATATAATATTATTACAAAAACTTTTCCCGGTAATAATTTCAAATTACAATATTCAAAACAAAATAAACAAAACCAAGTTCGACCTAAATGTATATCTACTATAAACATATTAAATAATATATATATATATATATATACTTATCTTTAGATTGATATACTATTATTACATAATACCTTTGGTTACGGGAAATTGGAGTAAATGCGAAACTTGTTTGTTTTCGGGCAAAAGTTAATACTTCTCTCAATATAATACATATATTTGATGTTGGCTGCGGAAGAGGGTGTGAGCGGGAGAGAGTAGAGAAGTATGTGAAATAATAAGGCCAGGCCAAAGATTTGATGAATCGAAAAAGCAGCATGCGCCAGCAAATGGAAGTGTTTTGTTTGTACACGTGCTGCTGTCTTACACACACACATTGAGACGAAGACGTCGACAGAAGGTGCACGCTTTATTGGAGATGAGAAATATGGCTGAAAATATTCAGTAATAGAGATTTATGGTCGAGCAGACGGTGCCAAAACAGCATATCACTTTGTGTATAGTTGGGTATTTTGATTTGTTTTTGTTAGTCTATCTATCTATATACTATAAATTATGTAGAAAAATCATGAAAAGCTCGGTATAATTGGCCCAAATATGAAAAACAATTCCATTTCCTTTGATTGGTTATAGATTATTTAAAAGAGTATATATTCTAATTATATGAGTATGAAAAACAATAAAAACGAGACCTTGTGCATGAGGAACTGTTGTACAGTAAACCGAAAGGAAGGTAGAAGATGGTTAGGTAAACCTAAATGCTAATGGAAAAACGCCGCTAAGTCAGAACTTTCTAACAGACAGTTATAGGCCACATATTGTAATTTGTAATTTGTTTTGAATAGGAAAAAGTGTATTTAATGAAATTTGCTAATTCTATGCTTTGCCTTTGGAGAGCTAATGGAGAATAATTTAGAAATATATA
>JAAAKO020026296.1:0-14070 GCA_010015015.2 Bolitophila cinerea
AATATCAGAGAAAAGCGACCATAACAAAAACATGTTACATTTAAGTTTGAAAACATTTCAAAATATAATTCATTACTTTTTTTTATATATTTATGTATTCCAATAAATTGTAAGATAAAAAAAATCTATATTGTGGTTTACTTTTTATTTCACACCTCATTTTTTTGATTATTATTAGCTATCGATAATTCTAGCTAGACTGAATCACAGTGGATCACATTTAATCACGATGAATCCAGGTGAATATTATTGAATGTGAATGAAGATAAATCGTTAAAAATGTTGTCTAGGTTTATTGGCTGAACATATATATTTTTATATATTGATAGTTATCGAGGAATGCTGAATCATGCTGATTCAATTAATCAGGATTTTTGATTAAAGAATATTACATATTAATTCTTTAGTATTTATTTAATATATAAATATATTATAAAATATTATAAAAATATTATATTATTATATATTAATAATTTTTTAAATGTCATTAAAGATAAATCTTATAGTTTTAGGTATGAGATGTTTTTTTTAAAGTATTTTCTCAATGCTGAAATATTAAATTAGGATGATTGTATTTTAAATTAATTAAGATAAAAAGGTAAATACAAATAAAAAATCCAAAAGAATCAAAAACTAAAAAAACATTAAAAATTCAAATTTCAAAGCCGTTGAGCACATCCTAAATATTTTTTAAATAAATAAAAAAAAAATTACTTAAACGAACAAAAAAAACATTCGGAATCATGAAAAAACCGAAATTATTTCGGATAAAGCTCCCTAACGTCTAGTCTATGTATGTATGTATATATATGTCTAAAAATGAATATTTTTCATATTTTTAATTATGAATCATTCATTTTTCCAAAGAGGTTAATAAAGAGATAGCATTAGAAAAAAAAAGTGACGCCAACAATTCAACTGAATGTCAGTTTCAATTGTGTGTGTTTATACAAGTGCTTGCATGTGTGAGTTTCAACTAAAGCAATGGCGTAATAAAATATTGTTAAAAGGGTGCATTTGTGACTAATGTCTCAAGCAAACAGCGCATTGTTCCGTCTCTGTAAAACCGTCATTTTGAATTCCTTCTATCAGAAGAATTCTCATTTCCCTTACCCGTATACAGTTTGAATATTGGGATTTACTTGAATTTAAAATCAATTTTTTGTTATAATTAAATTTCTGTAGACGAATTATGTCATAAAACATTTTTATTTCTCACTCGAAAACAAGCTATTAATATACAAAATCATATTTCGTCCAACGTTTGTTAGGAGCTTAATATGGCAACACAAACTCATGCTAAAACTCATCAGATACGACTCAAAACCGCCCAAAACAGGTTCAAAAAAGCTAAACCTACGACTATAGACTAATCACAGAGCTAGGCAATTTTTAATTAGGCCCTTCCGGCAAATACCTGTCGTTGTCCCCTATTTATTATATGTGCTACAGGCATTTTATCACAAATCATTCCATAAAAAATATATTTTAAATTAACAAATATCTAAAAAGAGAAGAATGAGTATTTTATTATTCAATCAATTTTAAAAAAAATAAAAAACGTTTTTTTTTGAAACCAAATAAATAAAAAAAATATAAGTCAAAATATAACAAATATCAGTTTTTATGTTTTAAAAGGTCTAAAATTACAATATTTTGAATGTTGGATTATTAATGCAGATTATTAATTTAAAGAAAATTTAAGCCTAGTAATAAAAAAAGATTTAGATTAGATTTGCAATTATTTTTATTTTTCTATATTTTTTCAAGTAGTTTGGAGATAAACGCAATAACTTTATATATATAAATATAATATATATTAATCCATATATAGTATCCTCTCACATACACACACACACACACAAACTCACAGAATTTCTATAATATGCGCACGCGCTCGCACAGAACGAAATAAATAAATATCTTCTTAATTCTGTATAAATAATTACAAAAAGGGCCTCCATTAGGGTTTTGTATGCACTACCGGAATTTACCCGTGAACCAATAATAATATGTATGTATATAAAATAAAATACTAAACATGCGTGTGTTTGTGAGCTGCCGCGCTGTTTGATGCAGTTGTTGTTGTTGTTGTATTGGTATACCATTATGTATTACATTGCATGCTATCTGGCCATTGTGAAACATAAAGTATTATATAAGTATATATATATATACATACATATACCTCCAAACTACCTATATAAGCATATATATATATATATATATATGCTTTTCTCGCATTCAAAGAATGATTGCGCGCGCCAGAGAAAATACGGCGACGACGACCGACAAGCGACGACCGACGACGCGGCAGAATATGAAGAGAAGAAACTGGTTATTAAAGGTTTTTGAAGCAGTGTATACAATACGTATATGTATATATATACGATATATACGTAGATATATACACAATCGCATTTTCTTACAATGCCGCCGCGCCGCCATCAAAACCCAAAAGCGCTGTTTTACTGAGCACACTCAAACACACAATGTATATATAAAGTATTATAGTACTATTATATACAAGTATTCGGTATATATACACGTATAACTATAGTTTATTTTTATTTTTATGGAGCGAAATTAGTCTTTTTATGCGCGTGTGTCGTTTTACTTGTTTTTCTGCACTCGCGCGCCGCGGTTTTGTTATTGTGAGTGCGCGCCGCGTGCAGTTCTTTCAATATTAGTATATATATGCAAGATATATACATGATATATACACATATAAATACTATAATATAGGCTCTTTCGTCCATCGGCCGCAGCGACGGCACAGCGGCGGCACATTCGAATAGTGTTGTTGTTGTTGTTGTTCAGATTCTCGTTCAAGACGCAGAAGTGGTTTTGAAATGCTTTTAAGGAATTACGATAAAATGCGAGATTCTGTCAAGTACACGCGCGCGCGCATGCGTCCATTTACAATCTAGCCTATATATATATATATACAAATAAAATATCCGAGTCTATAACCTCTTTAGAAACTATATACAAATATAATAACATATTTCCTTTCAATTGCAGTGCTACAAGAGTGCCCGACCGATTCCGAAGAGTTGATTTATCCGGCAAGAGCACCATCCGCATGCAGTGCGCCGCCAGATTTATTGCCCACAAACGATCGGGAACCGCTACTGATGGGCGGCGGAGGTGGTAGTATCAGTCGAATGTCTGCACCACACGGTGGTGCCAAGCAGGATGCTAAGCAGCACCACCAACAATACACAATTGCCAAGTCTGTGGATGGCGGAACCAACGGAACTGGTGTCGGCGGACTCGGCTGTGGCGTCAGCGGTCTTGAAATCGGCGGCAGTGGCGGCGGCGGCGAAAATCCTCAACCCGAGAGAATTATGCTGGAGGTAAACATTTGCATATAATTATATTTTTGTGTTTAAACAGATTACAACATTTTGTTGTAAATTTTATTGTTGTCATATGGTTTTGTTATCTATATACTGTAATATATATTTATAATATATACCTGTTTGAGGTGCTCGCATCTCAAGCAATCATTACACTAAACAAGCATCATATATACCTACTTTTTGTGATGTTTCTTCAAATATTTCTTAACGTCATAAAATCTGTATGTTAATTTGTTTTACACCTTTCAAAATATTGTCACACCTTCACCGCTTTTAGAGGCACTTGCATTATAAAAAGGCGCGTAAATACTCGTAAATTTCAATGTTTTTTTATATCAAGTCTGCGGTAAAAACAGTTATAGTGAAATCCCTATTTTAAGTTTGAAAAATCTATTTTTTATAAATAATTCTTCATTGTATAATGTATATGAGGTACACTTAGTTTCTCTGCCAACAAGCTGATTTGGTGAGACTACTTATTGTTTTTGGCTGGTTTCTTGTATTTTGGATTAAAACTAGTTTACATTAAAAAAGTTAAAGTTATTAAAAAACAAATAGTAAAACAATACAAATAAAATGATATTACTTGGTTATACTTATTAAGATTGTTGCAAAACTATCAAATTAGGTTGCAATTAGCTCTTTGGATGGATAGATTATTCAAACATGTAATTCGTCACTATTATTATCGAATGTTATTTTTTTAAAAACAATTATGGTTTTGCAAAAAAAAATACACAATCTGTTTGAAATTGTGACAACTTTTGATTGTTTAGTCTTATGCTTTTGGACAATTTCTGTACCTTTGAGCTATCTCCAAAATAAAATATCGGGTAAATATTATGCGACTGCCAAGAAAATTATTTGGGTGCCAAATAATGCGATCCAGTAAAAACCATTCAATTCGAAATTAAATAAATGGGTACAAATATTACTTTTTAAAAAAGAGCTATTTTAAATATATTTCGAATCACATTAATGAAATTCAATTAAAACAAAGTTAATGCTTCAAAATTAAATAATTAGTTATACAAATAAAAAGAATATGTGGCGTTTTATTACAAAATACGACATAATAATAAAATATTGCGTGGCTAAAAAGCATATATTTAAAATTGAACGTGTTACATATTTTAAGAATTGAGTTCTTGTCTGTGTTTATAGAAAGTGAATATGTAATATTCCATTTAAATACGAAAAAGAGATATTTTGCGCCATTAAAATTACAAAAGAGCGCACAAAATTTATTTTGGTTCCTATTTTAATTAAATATTATCTCATTTGTTTTTAATGGTTTTCATTTATTACCACATTAATTTATTATCATTCAGTTTTCTCTAAATTAAAATTCAATTTTTAATTATAAAGTTGCTGAAGTGTAAGAACGTATTTTTTTAAAAACTTTTAGAATTTTAGAGATGATTATTAAATAAAAATACTCGCATAAAATAAATAAAAAGAACGCATTTTTTAATTTTATGAACACCAAAATTGGTAGTAAATTGATCAGTTTTTGTTATTTTGAAGAAAGTTTGAGGAATTTGATCTAGATGTAGGAAATTCAAATTCAATAAACTAAAAGCTTTAGGGCTAAAAATGGTTAGACTTTTTGTTAACAAATTATTTTTTATTATAACTTGTTTACATTAAAGCTAGTCTTGTAGCTAGATAATTAAAGTTATGCCAATATTGATAATACTTGTCTAATTTGTGTTATTTATTGGCCAGTTTGATCATTGAAATCCTTTTTTTCTAGATCTATGGAAATAACTCATTTTTAACTATAACATTAAAAAACTATATTGCAATATGTACATGGAAAACATTTATTTTTGCCAGTAAAAATGTTTTTGTGTTTGAAATGATCATGTTTTTTATTTTAAAAATACGATCTAAAACAATGAACAGTTTTGACTTTAATTTGGATCAAACCAAAATCAACTACAAAGTAAAATTAAAGTAAGATCAAAAAAAATTTCAACGTTTAAACCAATCCGTTATATATATATATATATAGTATTTGAAAACAATTACCACTTTACTACATCAATTTAAATCAATAAATCGTTAGATTTTAAATTTAATCGATAAAAAACGATGTTTTTTGCGAAAGGAAAAATTTGTTAACATAGGCATCAACCTACAAGTTTTTACAGCGGAACTACAATAGTTTTTTTAAGTAAGAATTTGGGTGGTCTCGGTCGCCCAGATCTGTATAAGAACCCAATTTCGATTCTAAATGATGCCGACACAGCAGCTGGCATTGACGAATCCATAAAAAACGCCAGTTAAGTGTTCATTGCAAAATGATACACGAGCACACACACACACATAAACAAGCACAACACATAACGTACGTAAAACAAATGAGAATCGATCAATCATCCTCAACACACGCATGTCAAAAGTATAGTTCTATGCCAATCACCTAATTGTTTGTATCAAATGACTAAGTATTCTTTTCATTTTGAATTTATATTAAACATTGACCATGCATACATACATATACAGTATATACATATTAATACAATATATCTCCAGTATTTCGAAATCAATGATTTGAATTCGCGCGGGTTCGCCTAAATGTGCCGGCAGTGGCGTTTGCGTTGTCGCATCAGCTTCTCCTGGCTCGCATTTATGGCATATTGTAAATCCTTCGAGATATGTGGCTCAAATGCGAATTATCATTCAGTCTATCGTTTGATTTATTACATTGAAAATCATTTGATAAATGAGTCTCTTCTGAACGTCCAATACCATATGTCTGATACATTCATATTATATATTTCCGAATACTGAATATATGTATTGTATATATACACAACATATGTAGGTATATATATATGCATATGTGTTATTGTATACATAACACACAATCAGTGGCATCGCTGCACCATAAATGTAAATTGAGAATAGAAAGACAAAAACAGATGTCTTTCGGGAATTGCTTTTCAGTAAAACGACGGGAAAAAAACGTCGTCGTGAACGCGGCCGCCTTTTTTCCTGCGGGTGCGCACACACATACACACACAGACTCATACATAAATATATATATACATATAAAATAAATCTGAAATATCCATACATACACAAGTATAATTTATGTTTATGTATAAATGTATGTATGTACGTATATATATTATATAGTATAAATATGCGTTTATATATATTGAGTATATTTGTAGAATGCTGCGTGCGGAAGTAAACTAAAAACCTGTTTGTTGTATTTTCCAGGAATTCACATGCGATGTGTCGGTGGAACAAGGCAAATCAACGCAGCCGCTTCAGTTTTCGTTTACGTTCTACGACCTAGACGGCCACCATCATGGGCAAATAACCAAAGATGTACGTATAATATATATATATATATATACGTCTTTTTAGGCGTTTTTAAATTATCTATAATCTCCATATAATCCTAAGAAGTAAACCCTGAAATTTATTTCCTCTTTTTTCTGTATTACAGGATATCGCTGGTATTGTGTACACAATCTACGAGTCCATTGGCAAATCGGTGGTGGTACCTCATTGTGGCAGCAAGACGATCAACGTAAGACTGACCGTTTCACCGGATCCAAAATCCAAATCAAAAAAACCCAGCACAGCAGCGACGACACGAAAACACCGGTACAAGCCTCGACGACTCATCTCAACAGCTGCGGATGATGACAGTGACAGTGGTGATGGTCCATTGTATCAGAACTGTGCTCAGCCAATGTTTGATGACAATCGGGTTCCACCAACAGCGGCCAGTGCTGCCCTTGCTGTGTCCACCACAATTGCAGCCACAAAGCCAGCGGCTCGTAAATGTAATCTCAGTGATCCAACGCACCACACAACAACGACCACAGACAGTAATCGCTCGTCCAAGGACTGCTCCACGACCACCAACAAAGAAAACTCTTCGTCGAGTGCAACCGGTGAAAATAGACAACCATATTCGGGCTGTTGTGACATTTCCAAAATACAAACGCACGAAATTAAGAAAAGCACTCTTGAGTGCCAAAACAACGGATCACCGAGGATTATCAGGAATAACTGTGCACCGGAAAATGTCTACGAAAGCATAACGAATTTGAAAAGTTTCCCAAATAAAGTGGCCACACCATTAGCAGGATGTCAAGAGTGCACATCGGAGTGTCCACTTGTTGACGTTAGTGTACCCGGAAATGTGCTGGTAGCGTCTAGCAAACCGGTCAGTGCTCGTAAGCTGCTTCGCAAGTCCCGTTCTAAGAAACAGCAGAAGCGTCGTGACGAGACGTGTCAAGCACGCGTCCGAAGTTTGTCGGTGGGTAACGAGAACTGCTATCGCAATAACATCAGCAATACCAATTCTATTGAAGGTGGTGAGGAGTGTCTGAACAATTTGCGTCGTAACGATCTCATTGACATAATTCGCGAGAGTATGGAAAAGAATCGTCTGTGTTTTCAACCGAATGGGTAAGTCTCCTGATGCTCAAAATCTAATAAAACTTCTTGCTAAAAAAATCTCTTTGTCTACAGAAAAACCCCCACCGAAAGTCCTACCCGCCACCGACATCGTTCGCACACAATATCCAAATTTGTAGGCGCCGAACCAACCCAACCCCTGAAGGATGCCAATGTGAAAAGTGCTGCAATTCATCATCACTCCAAGGTTAATCGCTGTGGTTACGATTCATTTTTACACGCAACAATTTGCACCAACAACGTGGCAACAGTGCATCCAACTGTACACGTTAGCAGTACACAGAAATTAATGCAGAATCACAGTAATCGCATAATCCGGGCACGACACAAGTCCAACGAGTTGCCAGTGTCTGCATCACCACAGGTTCAGGGATACACTAAGCTAAACTCTATGCATGCAAAGCTAAACACTTCCGCTCTCAGTCAACTAAATCCACAGCTCACACCCGAGCAAAAGCTTTCGCGAACCATTAATCACGTGGAACAATGGCTGGTCGAACGTGATCAAGTACTGACCAACACCAACGATCTGCGGATGATCAAGTTCAGTGTGGACAACAAAAAGAACAAAGACCACGCCAAAGACGAGAAGAATATCGACAATCTACTGCACGCCAAGGTATTTGTGGACAAACTCAAGATGACTGAGAAACTCACTGAGAAATCAACGGAAACACCAACACCACCGAAGAAGATGTTCAACAAAGAAGCGCTGTTGTGTCGCAAAATGCCAAAGAACGTACGACCGTCACCATCACCGGCAACAGCTGCATTGGTGTCAGGTGCCGCCACCGCCACCACAAACACCACCACCTCCTCCACTATCCTCAATAATCCCAATCTAACCGAGAGTCTGAATAACTACACAAATAATAATAACAATAACAATAATAATAATAAAACAACGATGCTTGAGTACTCATCGGTGCCACTGACCAATGTTGATCCGATAGAATGCGAGAATCTTTTGCGTGCCAGCAGTTCGACTGACAGCAGTCTGACTCGGGACACATCCTCTACAGTGCATAGATACGTGCATGAACATATTCATCATCATTACCATCATTTTGAGAGTGGCGAATGCGAACTGTAAAATTGTCACAAATCTCCATACCCCCGCTCCACATCGTCCCTCCGCAAGACAACAAAGTATTTCGAATTAATGTTAGAACATAAAAATATTTTAGATAATAAGAGCACATTGTTTTTATATAAATAAGATTAAATAATTTGTATACATTACACACAAATATTTATAGATATATATATAATACGCGTTTCTGTTTGAGGTTATGTTTATTTATTATATTATAGTGTTGCTGTGTTTTGTACAGACATTTCCATGGGTACCTCTACAATTATAATATTATTTTTCATTAGTTATGTGTGTGTTTCATTATTTCCAAAAAATGAATTTGCGAGAAGATTTAGTATGGCATACGTTCCTATAGACATTTATTTTCAAACTAATTCTCTGTATACTCCGCCTCTTCAGAACGACACCTGCAAATCAATATACACTTTGTCGTTTGTTTTTTTTATTTATTGATTTACATTTTGTATTATTTTGAAAGAACACACATGCTTACAAGTACATGCACAACACATACTCAGATTGTATACTTTAATCCCCTACATTATATTATGCAAATAAAAAGACTGATTTCCTATTTATATGCTGGATTTTTTTTGGATTTATGGAATATATGGTAATTTTTATTTTCGTTTTTGGAGAAACACCAGAATATTGAGAATATATAAATATAATATAAAGAATTTTAGGAATGGATAAATACATGTTTTGGCAGAGAAGAAGGCGTAATTTAATATGATAAAAAATATACAAATTTAAATCAACCAGTGGTGTCTGCAAAATAAAAGTCATCGTCACAGGCTGGCCTACAAAATCAGACGTCGTGTACAGAGTGGCCAAACGAAGTATCCGTGAACTTAATTGCTCAAAATTTACTATCTCCTCCCAAAAATATATATTTTCTCGGCGCCCTTATTTATAATTTTTATTTATTTAAAGAGAAATCAAAAATACATGTTTTTTTCTGTGATATCGTATTAAAATTTAAACTATAAACATATTTATTTTGAGTTAAGCTGGTTCTTTTAAGCCATACTTGTTAATGCATATTTATGCATATTTTACTCATCAATGCATATTATTGCTTATTTAAGCCTTTTAGGAGCATACTTTTGCATATTTTAAATTATCGAGTATATTTTGTACATTAGATAGCAGATTTACTCCTTTTCTAGTAATTGTAAGTCTATTATTTAAATGATTTATTTATCCCAAATAAATAATAAAATAAAAACATAAAAAATTAAGCATTTTGCCATTTTTTCTTAAAATTTTAGAAATATCTTCAAATTGTGTATTTTACCAAGCGACATTGGCCATAATGCCAATTAGTTATTGTAATAATAACTCAAGTTTACTTTTTAAAAAAGGATTGTTTTAGTTGTTTCAATTATTAGGATTTGTCCACCATAAACAAACATTTTAAGGAGAAGACTGGATTGATGTTAAAAACTGCCATAAACAATTAAATTAGTAGCATAAATAAAAAAACCTATCAAACACTAAAATATTTTTCATAATGGAATAGAAATTAATAGAAGCGTGTTAAATAGATGGGTTTTTATTTTAATATATAGTTTTCCGTTTTAGAAATTACCTCTCCTTAAACACATTTATCCCCAAAAAACATTTAAAAATTGAAATTGAATTAATAAGGCCCACCCACTTGCGGTACAATTGTAAAAAAGAACATTTTTAAAATGATATACTAAAAAGAAATCTCAAACGCTATATTTGCATTAGTTTAAATTGATTACACATTATAATTTTAAGTTCTTATTGCATATTTTAAGCACTTAAAACGTATTTTTTAATACATATTTTTGGTTACCCTTATTCAAAAAAAACTAAAGGTTGTCGTATCCAATTTTTAAATTGATTCAATTCCAATTGAAATAACTACAAGAATTCATACGAAGCTCTTAATACTGTATTTTCTTTAACAGTGGACTTTTGTCTGCCTAATTTCATCGTTTCTTTTAAAAATTATTTAAAATACAATAATTAGGTAAATATACAGAAAAGTTATTGTCGATTTTTAATCCTATATCGTAATAGATCCAAATAAATATAAAAAATAATTTTAATCGCACCCATTAGAGTTTTGATTAAAAAAAGAAGTTTCGCGTCCAATTTTAAGAATCCCAGAGCTAAATACCGCAATTTTTATAAATCTTTATTTTTATATCTTTTAGGTAAAACATAAAAACAATAAACACCTAAAAGATTACAAAAATACCTATTTACCAAAAATTAACTATATAGTCGGTCAGAGGTGCAAAGTTGCATCAGAATTTATGGCCAAATTACTAAAAAAATCCTAAAATTTATATTGATTTTGCTCTTATGTCATATTGCAGTGAGAAGTGAGTACTATAAAGAGATAATAAATATCCTAATAAAATAAATATAGGTTATATAATAGGTTTAATTTAGTGTTTAGATTTTTTTTTACCTCTCTTACGTTTGTTTAAAAAATAGTAAGGGGAGTACTGGGAATTTCATAGTATTCGGGTAAGGGGTGCCACAGATCCAATTTTGTAAATTTCTAATAAATATAAATTGAAGAAACTTTGAGGCAAATAAGGATTATCAATTTGATTAAAAAAAGCGTTGGGATAACCTTTTTTATATACAGCAAAGATAGAAAGCGTTACTGATAAATTAAAATGAACATATGTGTCAGCATCTGTGAAACTGCATGATATTTTGGATAGAAAGGCTTATTATTCGCATACGATTAAATGTAAATGTTACCATAACACTTCGTACTACATTTTAGAGGCTGTGATGGACCAAAAGAATTGAATAATAATTGTTCCACTTCAATATCATCGATTTGAATAAGATTTAATATTGAGATAATATTTTAAATAACAGAAATTGAAGCAAGAAATTAATATTACCGAAGATATCGCTCTTCGAATACTTAAGAAAATAAAAAAATATATATAAACAATAAAATACAATAAAATCTTCCAAAACACTTATATCATCATTTCAATAATAGTTATAAAGACTTAAAGATTCCAACTTTGACGATATATATAAAAAAATACACAAGCAAGGTGATATAGTTAAATTAAACAAGCTTATTTAAAAAAAAACATAATATTAACACAAACAAGAGTCAACCCGGTTTTCGACCCTTAAAATTCAATTTGAAAAAAAATAATATCTTTTCTTGAATAAAAAAAAATAACAAGAGTGTTTTGTTTTGTTTGTTTTTTTGGAAATATCCCATTCCATCCAACCATGAAAAAAGTTACGCTGCTCCTGATTTTCAGAATCGCTATATCGCATTTAAGATGGGTTTTTATATCAATATTACGATTAAATGGGTAAACTTTTCTTCAGAATTTTTTTTATATAATACTAAGGAAAGTACAAAATGTGAATTAAGCTAGAAACTTTATTATTTATTTTTATATATTAGAAAATGTACAGCTTCAAACATTAGTAAGTTGTGTGTGAGTTTTTCTATTCGTTTCTTAGACAAACTGTACAATTTTTTTTCAACTATTTTTTTATATGTTTTTGTTAATTAAATTTTAAATGATTTTTGAATGATATTTTAAATAAATAATTTAAAAGTAAATAAGCTTGTGCGTTTAGCCACAAGCAATTTTGAGCGCTGGTGTGCTCCCAGAATATGCGGTAGCTGGTGTTTGCTGGTAGTGCCTCTTAAGAAATAAGTCCGAAGAAACCATTATTGGCCACATCGCAGAGTTAACATATGGGGATGTCACACATTTCTTGTTAATTTACCTAAATTTAAACATAAAAAAAGTTTCCTTCATTTTTGTGATATAAATTAAAGTGATTTAATAATTGTATCTGAGACATAACCTAAAAACTCAAAAATATTTTTTTCTTAATTTGTGTTATATATTTCAAGGTAGTTACATTTTTTTAAGCATCTAAACCGGTTTTGTCTAGTTTTAAAGGTAGATGTATTTTTAAGAATGTTCCTGTCAAAAAATATCTTATCTGTTTTAGAGAATTTATAGTGGAATAGTTCAACATAATATGAATGCACCAATATTTTAAAACATAAAATATAAAATGGGTTTCAAATTTAAAATAAAAATTAGCAGACTTTGCTAAAACGTTTAAGATGCAATAAAAATTGTTTATTGTTTATAATTATTTACAAGAGTCGTCTAAAAACAAATCAAACAAAAAAAACTTTATTGCCAATTAACAATTCACGAAGTGCAGATAAATTCACTGCATTTAATCAATTACACAAACAGCCAAATTATCTTATTTCTTTAATTTTTAATAATACACACACCAAAATATGAAACGGTTTCTTTCGATTGGCTGAATCATAATTGGCCAAATCAAGTTGAATCATCATTTGGAAAAAAAAAATATGTAATGAAGCTTGCCGTTATTACGAAATGTATAATTTTTCCTGGCAAAAGATGGCCTAAGCAACATTACAGTACTGTTAGCTTTTGTTCCGTTTTTTCAACTTTTATTTGTTTATATATCTTCCTATTATTTTAACAAGCTATACGGCGTCATTTTGGAGTTCTTACCAACCTTACTCTTCTCCACTCTTTTCCTAACTTTCAGTCACAAAGTATCGCAAATTTATTAAAGTGGAGGTGGACTGTTTAATATATTTATTATACGTTTATATACGTAATCATCAAAATTATCAGAATTCTCATCATCAGTTGAAAAAGTATTCTCATTTTAAGAGTTAGCACACTCGAAATCACCATTGTTGCTAGATAATGGGATTTCATCGTTATTTCCTAGAGTGCCATCGCATCTCATCACTATAACATCTTGGAGTGAAAAAGTTAGAGATAATGACAATGGATTAAAGTTAGAATAAGAACCTTCAGGCGAAAAACCATTCGGCGATGGTGGACTCACAGAAATAGCACTTTGATGAATCGCAGTCTTTCATAGGTATTCCGCTTTTAGGTTCGATGGTTCAAAGAATAACTTACGATAGTTTTTTTTTTTCCTAAGAACTGATTAAATTTTGGATAATCACTGATATTAGCACGATTACTTGATTAAAGGTAGATTTTAATTATTATTTATTTATTTTTGATCAGAGATTTAATATAGAGCTAAAAATAAATCAGTGGTTAAGTTATTAGTAGGTCACTAGCTGCGCAAGAAAAAACCAAACACTTT
>JAAAKO020026307.1:0-47501 GCA_010015015.2 Bolitophila cinerea
GCGCGTACACATTTAATGTTCACGATATTCTGACCTATGGAGTTCGAGCACTCGGCACTCGGCACTCAACGGCGCACGGTGAGGAACTTTTCAAGAATTTTGGCCATAAGTCCAAAAAATCCGAAAAATTTACAAAAACAAGCAATTTTGTTCAGTTCAGTGAAAAGAGTGAAAATATAGTATTGTGCTGTGCATTATTCTCACATTTTTTTCAGGCGTTAAGTCTCTTGGGAATAAGTCACAGTCGGCCTGTGCATAACTCTCTGGATTTTTCGTGAGAATAATTCTCAATTTCCTGACGTTAGGTCTCAATATTGAAAAACAAAAAAACAACAACAAAATACGTGGTGACGATAATGCACAATCGCCGTGAGATTTGGTCTCTTGAGATTAATTCACCACCCCGTTTTTGGGACTGGATGTTCAAGGCTGCATAATCGCCCGTTGATTCGTGTTCCGGTCCGGTTTGCTGAGCAATCATCGATCCGTAGATACGCAGATGAATTCCGTCTGTCTCCTAACGCATTGGTTTGAGGTTATGAGCAATAACTGCAGAGGGGGCTTGCGGAGACGTTTCACTCGTCTAATATACTGTGGAAATTATACTGATCTAACAAATGCGAAGAGATTCGAGGTCCGTACTCATCCATGAGAAAAACATCAGCCGCAGCAAGATCAGCCGCTTTCGGCGAACCAGGTTTCATATTGCGCAGAGGAGCGCTTCAGATGTTAGTGGAACCCGAAGTCCGAAGGCCGTTTTGGAGGAGAATTGCTGCGCAATTCCTGTGAACGCCATGCACAGAACGTTGTAGTTCAAGCCACTTAGAATATAGTAAACCGCTTTATACATTAACGTTTTACCCGTATCATCTGGACCATCTACAAAAAAACCGCGTTGCGCTGGGTTTGGACTAAAGCCCTGAAAGGCAAGCTTTATGGTGCCGACTATCTCTCATTGCATCGCTTTCAATTGCGTGAACATAGTTTCACCACGACTTATCGTGTTTTGAACATTATATGATGCAAGTTCTGGATTCACGTAGTATCAATATCGTCCATACCGAAATCCTTCATCCAATCGCTGAATTTTCACCCTCCAGATGCCTGTGTGTTTACCTCGAAAGCAATTATGCGATATGCATGTTTGATTGCATCTTCGACCGATGTTACATTGCTTGCCTGACAAAAACTTCGGAGAAATCGTTCTTAAACATGTCACAGGTTCGGATTAGCGCCATGTTGCTTAAAGTATAGGTTTTAAGCATATAACCTTTTTGTACTATATCTAGGAGTTTCATGGAGGTTTGGTATTTGGTTTTGCATTCGGTATAATTTCCCTCGAGATGTATGTCTAACCTTGGGACAACGTGGCTCTTTTTCTGCAGTTCATTACCAAACAGGCGCCAACAAGGTTCTAGTGAAGTTATACAACGACCACCCAAAATTAGGGCACTCACTAACCCACTCACCACCTTTTTCTGTTCCTCTACATCATTGCCGTTGTGACCAAATGAATCGTGTTGTGACGTCATTTTTGTTGAAATTTTAATTAAACCGTTTTCATAATTTTTTCGAAATTTACCAGACTTGAAACCTAGCCTAAAGTTATTTTTAGACTCATTTTACCCTTATAGTCAACTTTCATGAAAATTGTTAGGGCCGATAAGAAAATAAAAAAGCATACAACGTCGATTTGCTCGTTTAATAAAATGGGATAACTAAAATAAAATTTAAAAAAAATAAAGGGTTAAAGGGTTTAGACTTTTTAGAACAGATCGTAAGAGAAGACATGGTGGGAAAATGGCAATTTATGTTAGTCTCAAATTGAAAGCCAAAATTGTGACCAGTTCCGACACTGGTTTCAGATCAAGTCATAGTACTACGACATCTCTTGCTGACCTATTCCCTTTTTATTTTCCTTGATTATCAATTCAAATGTCTTTCCATATCTTCAATAAGAAATAGATCGAATATGCTTACAATAGACACCATTGAACTGGTTTCAAGCTGAAACTAAATGGCAGATTCTATTAGCAGTGCTTTCAGCTTCAGGAATTCATCCTTTTTACATCCTTGAGTTAACAGTACCGATGTTGATCAAAGAAGTGAAGAGACAATCTAGAGCCTTATTTCTGAACTCCTAAAAATATAAAAATATAATATTTTAGAAGCAGTTAAGTTATAGCCAACCCTGACTACAATTAATCGTTTATGGTCCCAACGGATGCTTCTCATGTGGATATGGGCCCTATTTATGATTATGGGTCTTAGCAAACCATGTTTATACTAAATTGTGTATGGTCCCAACGGATGCTTATACGGAGCTGAGTTGGTATTATGGCTACAAGTCACGCGGTTTACAGAAAAAAGTTTATATTTCACAAAAACTGAGTTTTTCACAAAGAAAATACCTAACCACGAAGATGAAATGTTTCGCTTTTATCGCGGTTGAAGGATTAGAACCGAATTTTCAGAGTGTCTTTTGTTTCAAGGTCATCAATGAAAATGTGTTGGCTTCAATATATTATAAAGATCTAAGTGGGCGCCAGGGCATTAAACCTAATTTTGACTTGACTCATTCTAGCATGTTGGGTCACTGTCCCGATCATTTTTTGTAATTTTAAAAATGTAATCATTTAATTTTTGACAGACTGACCGATAAATATACATGATTATTTGCGTTGTAGTTGAATATATACGTAGATAACTGTTTGAATGATTACATAAACTGTAGTCAACTGTTACTAACTGTCGATGGTAGCAAAAGTTCTCAACTGAGACCAGCTGTCAAAAGTATCGGTCCGTGTAATCGTGTCATAAGGCGACCACGACATCTCAAAGTTAATGAAAAGTTCATATTTATAAAAAAGACAAAGATATATAGTGATTTATTTATTAAATCCTATTTTTATACATAATTAATAACCCTAGGATGTCTAGCTCCATAGAAGGCGGTAATAAACCCTCGCGAGGCCGGTTTAGGCTAGGGTTTATTCATTTTTTTTTCGAGAGCGAAGTGCCGCTGGTGGCTGCAATTGGATATATGTGTTGTGTATTTATGTAGCTGAGGTCTTAGTGTTATCTTTGTTTTTTTTGAGCTGGAGTATAGGAAAAAAAAACTTTTTAAATTCGTTTCGCGTGTCTGTAATCTTGCTTGCAAGGTTTCTTATGCGGCCTAATAACCGAACTTCCTGTCATCAAATCGAGCCTAAACTTGGCCCATGGACTTGTTGCCGATGACAATGCATTCTATTAAATTTGCCCCTACCTCTCATTAGGGTGTGACCAAATATGAACAAAACCCTTAATTGGGCAAAAGGGGTAAAAAATTTAAAGGCACTGGGCTAAGTAATTTTCGTAAAAAATATCTGCTTCTTTACATCTAACCCTTTGATGTCCAAAAAAAGTTAGGGGTTGTCAAAATTTGTTACATATACCAAGAAAATAAGAGTTGTAAATTTATATGAAAAATATTGTTTTTTAGGGTTGATTAATTAGTACATATTTTTTATTTTTTTAGTGCATATTTCTGCATTTTTTAGTACATTTTATGTTGCATATTAGACACCGAAATTCCAGGCTTTAATGATTAGGTAATGAATTAAAATCACAAAAATTCGCATAGTCGTCACATAATCATATAAACTAAAATCTATTTACTATATAAAACGCACTCGAGACCTAAAAATAGCCGATGCGCCAGAAAATCAACTCAAAATAAATCTCTGCGGGAGTTCTAAGACGCACACACACAAACTACGTACATCGTCGCGCCGGCAGGTCGTCCGTCAGAGCGCGTATCTATAATAAAATCCACTTTTCAGCTATCCAACGAATTTAACACATCAAATTGATTGTGTCGTGTATATCTCTTCCGCAAAACAATACATAATATTTATACGAAAAACACACACATATAAGATTTGCGGTGACACAGTGACTTAGTGCAAATAACACATATATACAAACAATCACAATAAGAAATAGTGCACATACTCGTACAACGAGCATACGCTTATTTTAAGAAATAAGCGCGCGTGAACTAAGACAAACTCAGAGCACAAGAAGTGCCATCATTCCGAGGAAACTCTATTTGTGAGCGTGCAGCGTACAGGCAGCAAATCGCAAAAATGGCAGCACCAACACCTGTTAAGAAAGTTCCCATCCATCTGCAGGTAATTGTATATTTGCGAATTCACGGTTTAGTGCATTTATGTGTATATGTTAATTGGTGTGTCTTGTATTTTATAATTAGGAAATTATATAGTGGTGATATTTGTTTCTTGTGTTTTTAATGATTACTCAAATCAATTTCTTGTTAATTGAATGTGTAGTAATTTTATTAAAATATTATATATTTCATATATGCATATGGAATCACTCCTGGAGATGATAAAATGTCAAAGGCGGCATAAAGCTATGTTTACACGGTTAGAAGGTTAGCCAATGTTGGACGAAAAATTGGTTGTACATTTCGGCCAACCGTTTAATCGGACAATTTTTGTCTGTCAACGTTGGTAGAAATTTATTGGTTGATCATTGCTGTCTGGCAATGTAATTGAAAGACATCTTCCAATCGTGTAAACACTGTGCAACCTGTTGGTTAAGTTATGGTAGCCGTTGGCAGGTATTGGCAGGTCATTAACAGTGGCAGATGTGCGAAGTTTTGTCATCTGCCAATGGCCAACTAATTGGAATACTTTTCTTGAAAAAATAAAAGTGTAATTCAGCTTTGCAAGAAATGTTTTTTTAATGAATACACATAATAGTAGCTTTACCATGTTTGCAACGATATTTCGTACTTTTGTCAATTTTAAAATCAATAATTAAATAACGATTTTCTTGTCAAATTAAAAAAAAAATCTAGAAAACACGTATAATATAATATATATTGCAAATTAACAAACGTCTAGAATTATGTATTTAACTACAATAATGCGAAAGCAGCTTTTATGTAGTGCACAATATTTTATGTTCTAGTAATCTAGTGATGATAGTGACTTGTCAATAGAATGTCAATCTGTTTTAAAAAGATCGTCAAAAAATCGATATTTGTATCTTGATAAAAAATAATGATTTTTTACGATATTTTTAAAACCGATTAACGATTTTGAGATAAACTGGTCGGGTAAAACTTTTTGTATCTCATAAACTGGTCCTAAATGTTTAGGTGATTTAAATGGCTAAATAAGTACCTAAAAATGTGGTAAAATGGAGAACATTTGTGATAAAACTTATAGCTTATGTGATTTTTTTTTATTGAGAAATACGGTTCTACTTAAATTGCAGTTAAAAAAACATTTCGGTTAAAAAAGACTGTCTTGTTAAAAAAAGGCTGGGCAAAAAGGCAGGTTAACCTAACAAGGCCGATTTGTATACTTTTACGTACGGCACCGCTATCAATAAATAACATTTCTCGTTTGCATGATATTAAAACTGAATATAAACATGCATAATATAAACAATTGATCACTATTCAATCTGTAACGATAATTCATCACTGTAGTATGAGGTTAGTTGACGGATCATTCACATCTAATTTCGTAAACAATATTAATCCCATTTATATGTGATCTCAAATATTTCATTCAAAGATGCAGTATTTCTCTAAACTATAAACTATACCTAAACTTTTAGGAACTATTAGGAACTATCAGAAATGCTTTGCAGTATATACAAAAAACCTAAAACACCTAACCAATAACTAATCCTACGGTAAGACTAAAATGAATTTAATATTAAGTCACATTTTTTATAATACTTGGCTCCAACAAAAAATATCAAATTTCAAATTTAAAGATCAAAACAAAATAGTAATTATAAAATAAATCGACTACGACATTAGGAAGTTATTAAGGATGATTGAAGCGAATAATATGGACAAATAGGACGTTATCAATACATCCACAAATAGTCTTTTTTATTAAAGACGGATTTGAAAGATATATTTTTTTGGTGTATCTAATTAATCCGTTTGCCGCGTATTACATTACGAAAAGTGACCGAAGCACTCGCACGGCAGCGACCTAGCCTAGCTTCCTTAATAGGGCGTAAGCACACAACAAAATTAGGCATTTTTTACGAGATGCCCGATTCCCGCGTGACATATCGGCTACATATAAATAGTACGCTCATTTAAATCCTATTATAAATTCACTCAATCGATGATAACTGCTAAATCACTGATTTGCTTAGCTCTGATTAAATCTCTAATCAAAGTTGAAGTAATAGAAATTTTAATCAGGTTATTATGTTTCTCCGATGAACTAATCGAGCTAATAGCAAATCAGTGAATTTCCAAAATTTAATCAGAACTGAAGAGTTCGTTCCTTAGAGTGTTCTTTCTGTTCTTATGTTTTGAAAGATAAATCGATTTGCATACTTTTCTTTTCGATATTCTAAAATGAATTATAAAAATAGGCTATTTATCTTAAATATATTTTATTTTTTTGATTCTATCGAAATATATTTTTCAATTTGATTTGATATTATCGAAAAGCTAAAATAAAATAGGCTTTTTATATATTCAATCAATTTATCTTCGCATAATCGCAGCATAATGTTTATTTGTTGATCGTGCATTGTTTTCAGCACATTCTGGTTTCTTAATAAAATTAGCTCACCACACTCAAATTATACTTTGGGACTGCCCACTCTCAAAAGGTCGCAATATCACCCAGTTGACTGGAAGTCTGTTTATTGCTTCAGTCACGCTGTGGGAGTGTTATTAAGCTCTTAGCTGAATGATATACATTTCAAGGAAGAGGAGGTAAGGAATCCCTTTCTAATTGGGCAAAAATCCAAATCCTTGAGCTTTTACGAGATGTTTAGTCTAGTCTCGAGAAATGTGGTATTAACTATATTTTTAAACCAATCATTTTTTTCGGATTTGGAGTGAAATCGAAGATACAGGGACATATGTTCATTGTTTATTGTACAGTACATGTAACATCAAGGCGAATTAGCAATAGTATATTGCTCTCCACTAATGCCTTATAGCCAGTTCTGTACAGTTCTTTCCACAACACTCGGATACTGGCTTTTTATAGCCGGCGTGGCCGTGGAAGTATAGGGATTGCTCTATCTTGCCAAGCCAAAGCAAGTATGATTTTATGAACTCTGTTTCGGGTGCATCATGACCTAATGTTTAAAAACACGTATCTTTAAGAACTCTTTTGGTAATCCATAAATAATATACATATAAAGGTAATTTAAATGTTCAGTTTCACAACTCACAAGAAGTTTTGGTAAATTATGTCTCATGGGTCTCCTCTAACGCGAGGAAGAAAACCAAATAGACCACGGTCTCCAAAAAACGACCTAATCGAAAAATTGCTCCAGTTTCTAAATATTAATAAACTTAAATAATATCAAATCAAATTGATAAATTAATTACGATGATAGAATCAAAAACAGAAAAATAGATTGAAGATAAATAGCCTTTTTTGATAAATCATTTGGAAATATTAAAAATAAATAGTGTGCAAATCGATTTAATTTTTTAGAGCATATAATACATTACATACATACATTGCTCTTTTTATTATTATTCAATAATTAAACTAAACATTAAACTTTTTAATTATTTCCATAGAGCGCTCAAAACCGCATCTACATCAAGAAAGGAAAAGTCGTCAATCACGATGGCGTTTGCAATGCTGACGTATATGTTGAGGATGGAAAGATCAAGTAAGTTTCCATCTACAAAGACCTTAATCTTCGATAGAATGTAATGATGTATATATTTTATCAAAAACTCTTCAGATACGTTGGACCTGGAAATGACTTTGTGGTGCCCGGTGGAGTGCGCATCATCGATGCCACCGGACGCCTAATTATTCCGGGGGGCATTGATCCGCACACCCATTTCCAGCTGCCGTTCGGCGGTGCGGTGTCCGTCGATGACTTCTACCAAGGCACCAAGGCCGCAGTGGCTGGTGGTACGACAACTATCAGTAAGTTTTTTATATTTTATTTTTAAATGTAGATATATGGTAAAGATGATTATTTATGAATTATGACGATTTTTTTACAGTTGATTTCGTGATTCCGAACAAGGGACAATCGCTGCTAGAGGCTTACGACCAGTGGCGCTGCTGGGCTGACCCGAAAGTGTGCTGTGACTATGCACTACATGTGGCAGTCACATGGTGGTCCAAGTCTGTACAGAGTGAAATGAAGGTGTTGTGCAACGATCGTGGTGTCAACTCGTTCAAGATGTTCATGGCCTACAAGGGTTTGTACATGCTGGACGATACCGAGCTGTACGAAGCATTCGAGAAGTGCAAGGAACTCGGTGCTGTGGCACAGGTCCATGCCGAGAACGGTAGCATTATCGCGAAGAACGTTGAGAAGCTACTGCAGGCAGGCGTCACAGGACCTGAAGGTCACGAGCTTTCGCGCAACGAAGAGGTCGAAGCAGAGGCTGTTAACCGTGCCTGTATCATTGCACATCAGGTACGTCAAACTTAAGCTGATTACTTTGTATAGTATTAGTGTATATAACTTTATACGATCGATAATTGGTTGTATTTATAAATAGATTCTAAAACACAGATACGTGCATGATATTCGATTGTGTATTTTGTTTTTTTTTATTATGTGTAACATTTTGCCAGCGTGTCCTTATCACTGAATGTGTTTTTGTTTACATATGTAAGGCTGATCCACTCCTATCAAATCTAATATTTTATTGAGTTATATTTATACGTTATTATCATTAAATTACTCAAAGTTCCTGTGGTTGAACTTTAGTGATATCATTTAATCTCTTTTATTCGATTTTTTTTTAACCTATTTTATTATTTAAACTCCTATATTTAAACATCGTTATCTTTTATATGTTATTATTTTTGCACTATTTTCTTTTATACCTATCTATCTTTCTTTCTTTTTTCTACCCTACGCACACATCAACACCAATCAAAACAACCACCAGGTTAACTGTCCCTTGTACATAGTGCATGTCATGAGTAAATCCGCTGGCCTGGAAGTGGCTCGAGCACGTCGACGCTATAAGAACATTGGCATTTACGGTGAAACGTTGGCTGCGGCTCTGGGCACGGACGGCTCGCAGTGTCAGCACGAATGCTTTCATCATGCGGCCGGACATGTTTTGAGTCCGCCGCTTCGGCCAGACCCAACAACGCCAGAGTTTATGATGCGATTGTTGGCACAGTAAGTTTACTAAGTTATTATTTGGTTTGCTTTTAACCGTGTTCCGTTTAGGTTTTGTGTAGTCCTATATAGTTAGTACACCTTCATAAATATAACAACAAACTAAAAAAATAACAATATACAATGCTTCATTGAACTAACCTTGGGATGCCTCGCGTGGTTGTGATTTGTTTTCTAGGTTAAGACACCGATATATGTGACTCGTGTCACTAGTAAATTAGCCGCAGAGGCCCTGTCCCGAGCTCGTCTCCGGGGCATTGCTGCCTTTGGTGAGGTGTTGGCGAGTTCCATTGGATGTTCCACGCGTGACGTAAAGCCCACGGATGCCGTGTACTTCACAACCAGTCCGCCGATTCGACGTGATCCGGAGACGCCACGCCTGCTCATGAAGTCGTTGGCGTTGTAAGTGTGATAGTTGATTTTTGGTGTTTTTTTTATTTTGAATCTTTTTTATCTTTCTTTATTTATATTTTTTCTGTATTTTCTAAATAAGAAGTTTTAATTTTATCCAGCCTCTAGAAACTATCAAAATTCTGAGAGTTTTTTTTTAATTAACTATATATCCTGATTGCCCAATTCGAGTAAGGTATCAAAGTAATGAATACGTCTGCATTAATAATTAATTAGCTGTGATCATTAAGAGTATAATTATAGAGTCGATTATAAAACAATAAAATCATTCCAGTTAATATAGAGACTAGTTCAGCACGTTGGCCGCCAGATGGGCCCATTTATTTACAACCCGTTCCTTAGATACGTGACCTCTGTTATCCGCCCAAGTAGAAGGTATTGTGGAGTTCATCCAGGAAATCTTGTGGGAATGAAAAACTCTTCATCATAGATAGTTTAGTGCATTTCTCCGCACCTGTTTCAGGTCGGGCTCTCGGAGAAGTTAAGATTCAGCAAATTAAGACAAAGTCATATAGTACTTCCAGATTTAACTGGAGACCGTTAACGTCTTAAAAATAGCTTTGATATTTCGCTTTTTCATCAAGACCCTAACCCATGAATTCCTGAGTGAGATCCGGTCTACTACCGGTCTTAACCAAAATATAAACCTACTTGCTCATTTCCAGCAATCCCTGAGTGACCATCAGGGATCCACATAAAGCTTAAAGACAAATATAAAGCGTTATCGCACCTACAGCTCATTCCAGCAGTCAAGTGTACTGAGGTACAAAAGCTCTCGGAGCTGCTTATTGGCTGTCGGAGCAAATGTAGATAAGCCAGTCACAATCAAGTCTGATTTATGGATTTCTAAAATATATAATATAAGAATTTTGTTTCATTATGTCTATGTAGATGTATACAATCTTCAAAAGAAAATGTATACAAAGGAGTGGTAGATAGTGTTTTTAAAACTAGCTCACTCGTAAGTCAAAAATCTCAAGCTACATAAGTCTGTACCGAAATAATTTTTTTTTAAATCAAAACTCAAAGATTAATAAACATAATGCAGACATTTTCATGCTTTTTGGATTTTATATTTATGATTTATAATAAATACTAACATAATAATAATATAATACTTATTTATCAATTAAATATTAAAATTATGCTTTCTATTTTTAATTTTTATAAACTAATTTTCTCTTTTACACAAACTCAGAGACCACTTACAAACAACTGGCAGTGATAACTGTACGTTCACCAAGGCTCAGAAAGAGCTGGGCAAAGGTGACTTCACCAAGATACCAAATGGCGTGAACGGCGTCGAAGATCGCATGTCCGTGTGCTGGGAAAAGGGTGTACAGGCAGGTCTCATCGATCCATGCAAGTTCGTAGCCATCACTAGTACAAATGCAGCGAAAATCTTCAATCTGTACCCGCGCAAGGGTCGCATAGCAGCCGGTTCGGATGCAGACATCGTAATCTGGAACCCAACTGCAACGCGTGTGATCTCGGCCAGCACCCATCATCAGGCGTGTGATTTTAATATCTTTGAGGTTTGTTTTTGGGAGACTTTTTGTCTGAACTATTTCTAAATCATCATTTTTTTAAAAGGGTATGTCGTGTCACGGTGTACCAGAATACGTCATTGTTAAAGGGCGTGTTTGTGTTGATGACGGTCTGTTGCGCGTTGCCGAAGGACATGGATCATTCATCGAAACTCCGGTTAATCCTCCGTTTGTGTACAATGCACTAAATGGAATAAAGAATGGCGATTCCGAAGAGACGAATGGTTCGGATGGAATCGATGGTCTTGGTGCAAGCATTGAGCAGCTTGAGATTGAGATACCAGCTCCAGAGCCACTTTCTACGTTTCTGTTAGGTCCAGCACTTAGTGTGACCTCAGAGTCGACCCGGGCCAGTACACCAACTGGTCGGGCTATGCGTCAAGATGGACAGCGAAACATGCAGGATTCTACGTTCTCGATTAGCGGTAAGATAAAAATAAAAATAAATCAAAGAAAAAATTTCAATATATTTTTTTTACCATTCCAGAGGAAATCGGTGAAGATCAACGTTCTTCAATCCGTGTTCGTAATCCACCGGGCGGAAAGTCATCGGGTTTTTGGTAGATTCATCCCATACCACCATCGTTTAATCTGTATCTTTAACCAAATGTACATGCAATGCAGTGCAATATTTATAATCGTCACACAATAATTTGTAAGAACTCATCATTCAGCTTAATATAAAATACAAGTATCATAAAACTATCACAGGGTGGCGCGATTCCAAGAAGCATCTAATACGGAAATACCAAAAAATCGCGACGCTACCGAACCAGCTTAAAAGCCTTTTCCCATTTTTTCTATAGTACGCCAAAGCCTTTTCGTAAACAACAAACCAAAAATCCTTTAAACATAGATATTTATATAAAAATACAATTTTGATAAACCGAAACGTAAAATATTTATAATATCGTGAAAACCAAACGTCATTTGTTACTATAGTGTGAAATATTTAATAACTATCTATCTACCTAATCAAAATATGTATGACTTTATTTTATATGTAAGGAAATAATATATAATTGATCCGGAAATTAAGTCAATATTTTGGAGATGTTACAAAGCACACTTGAAAGGTACGAGTATAATATCAATTTTTAACATGTTTACATAGATTGAATTTGTAATTGGATAGAACCGGCATCATTGATCGCTTAGTAATACAGCGGTAGCTCAATTTTAGTCAAATTAAATTATAATATGTATGTTTCGGGAAGTGATTTTAGCATTATTTATATATACTGACTGTGTAACAATATTGTAAAACAACATACGCTAATATAACAAATACATTGGTAAATAATTGTTTATGTCATTTGTAGTTAGTTATTATTTAATATTTATGAAGACTTCAATATCGGTACCCATTTGCGAACGTAATTAACCCGTAATACAAATTTGGGCCATTTTTATTTTTTTATGTATTTTAATATTCTTTCTTTCTGAACTCGGCGAATCATAACATTTTTTTTAAATCAAAAAATTAAAGTACGAACCATGAAGCTTTTTTCTAGTAAAAATAAATCAAACCTGCGTTTAGAGACGTATATTTACAAATTGTTCTTACTTAGAACATTCGAATAAAACATAAAAAAACTCTCCGACCCTTTAAAACGGTTTGTTTGATGCAAAAATAACTATCATAAATAGGATGCAAATCCGTAATTCCTTGTAAAAATTGGGTGCCAAAAAAGATTTTCATTCATATTTCTCCCAATAATTGAATATGTATGATTCGTTTGCTCCAACTTTCACAATTTTTTGTGATTTGTTTCTCCTTTTACTCTGAATTTTCCTTACTAACTGTATTTTTTGCTTTAGTATTATGTATTATCAGATTTCTCGGCTGCATTGTTATTATCATTTCTTAAAGTTTATTGTCCGCTTAATATTTACATTTACAATACTTTTTAACACCGACCTAATATAAAGTACATCCTCCAGTTATCATACAGATACATCCCTTTCAACACTGAAATACGAAATACTCATCAAATCTACATTCAAACGTTGTGATATCAATCCTCGTTAGCCGCCCAAATAAAAAACATTATTTACTATTATAATATAACATTATATTACTTGTTGTCTAATCAATATTATTTATAAATGTATTTAATCATCGAAAGCAATGTTACACACACAAATTTAGAGTCAAAGTGTCACACGACAATTCGCAACTCTCTACCTCTCTCATACTAAAGACATTTCTAAAATTATACAGATACGATACGTTTAAACATTTAAATTGGGGTGGATTACATATAAATAGGGGTCATAATAATCTTGTAACATGAATATCAGATAGGACACAAATAAATACGCTTAAAAAGTCCTAGGATCATTCTGTGAAAACATTTCGGAAAAAATGTGTGCCATGCAAAAATGTGTGGCACAGCGCCACAGAATAAAAACGATTTCGTTTCTCGCAACGAACCTTTCCGCGTCTTTTGTTGTTTAAATCTAACATAAAATAATCTGGTATATTGGGAGCACAAATATGTATGTGAATCATTTATTTTGCAATCATCTAATTAAAACGCGTTGCTTTTAAACATATGAAAATTGTTGATTGTGTGCCTTACTTAGGTTCCTGTAAAAAATTCACTGCTTATAAAGGTGTTATTTATATGTAAGTATATTTACATATTAAGCATATTGCTCTTGCTAAGGTATTCATGCCTAGAAACTACACTGTCTCTCTCTTTGCTGCTACTGCGCGTATGCACGGCGTGTACTAATGTCAAATGTGGGTTGTCAATATTTTTTGATTATCAGATTTAGGAATCATGATTATGTATTATGGTTTGTGTGTGTAGTTAGTTTGTCTACGGTACGGCTAAGACACAATGTCAATTAAATGGTTCATAACAGTAGGCAATTCTGGAAGAACAGCCGTCAGTTGACATTAAAGAACAATGTCATCACCTAAGCGTGGTCGCTTGTTGCTCGGTCCTCCCGAGAATAAATCCAATCCGGCACTGGAAGATGATTGCGGAATGTTTGCGTACTGCGGCAACCACAGACACACACGTTCCTCGAAGAACTGCTCCAGTTTAAGTGCAAGTGGATACTCCTTGGTGTCTTCCTGTAATTTGATTTCGAAATTAGTATAAGAGCAAACATTTGCTATAGACCAACTACTCACCCTATAGAACATGAATACGTTCTTAAACAACGTGCGAGCATCGTTGATAAAGGCAACCACGTCCTGATAGTGATCTGGATGACCGACTTCGAGTTTAGCTCTCATAATATCCAACGACACCGGACTATAAATATATTTAGGTCGAAATTTTATTACGGAACTCAAAAAACACGAAGAAAATACTTACTTGCATACAATTTCATAGTACGCTGTATTTGTAGCGGGCGGCAGTTCACGGAATGGTAAACTTGGCTCGTACTGACAGTAAAGCTCTAAACAAATACGCTGCAGGATTTTCATACTGTTAGCCGACAGACCGGTGCCTCGTTTATCTCCAATTGGCTCTAAAATGTCAAACAAATAATTATTGATTTATGAATACTTGAAGACATACAATAACTCACCTATTGGGATATCGGAGAGATTGACGCACAACAAACACTGCCAGGTTTCACTTTCGTCGGGCAGCGAGCTGATGTTTGGAATGTGACAGTTCTGGTGGAAAACCTTTGGGCACTTATCACAGCACATCAGCTCGCCCCCATCCAGACACACTGCGCACCAGTCCTCATTTGGATCATCCTTTATATTTGATTTATCTAAACACACACACACACACACACACACACAAAAAATGTATCATTACTAAATTAATAAAACAGTAATTTTGCAATGTGTTGAACTGTCATACCTTCTGGTGGCGCAGACAGATCTGTTGAGCTGTGCACCTGCGGCGAGGTGGTTTTTCCACGGCCCTCGGGTAGCACTTGTACACCGTTAGAGTCGAGCTTGGCAATGGTGGCCATGAGATCGTTTACGGACTCCTCGCATGCCTTGTCAATAGAGTCAGTTATATCTTTTGCATTCTAGAAATTATTAAGGATTAAAATGAGTCAGAAACGTTTGTCTTGGTGAAAATTTTGTATACATACATCATTCGTACTTGGACTTGGAGTTTTAGGATTAGTTGAGGTTACGTTTGGAAGCACATGAATGCCCAGGTGCCCATTTCCCGAAAGCGTTGCTTTTAGGGAGCTTTGTGGCTTAAGTGAGATTTTAAAAGAATTCTCATTGGGTCTAGTACCAAACTGCATCAATGGACTATGGCCGGAAGGACCACCCATACCTAAAAATAGTGATTATTTTAACTAAAATATATAATATTAATTTTAAACTCGTGTACGCACCATTGTTTTGCTGTGCTGATTGTGGTGTATGCCAATTCGGTTTGTTCATGCTCATTTGTTGGTTGGCTTGTTGTTGCTGTTGTTGTTGCTGCTGCTGCTGCTGGGGTGGTTGAAGTTGTTGCTGCTGGTGAGATTGGTTGAAAATCTGTACACCCACACATTTTGTCTTAGCAAAATTGAAATTTTAAAATAAAAAATGATATTTCTTACGTTTTGCATTATATTGCCCAGGACAGGGCCTGCATTTTGTTGCATGGCTCCGACCATCTGATGCTGTGGCTGTTGCTGCTGCTGCTGAATAGCCTGCTGCTGTTGTTGTTGTTGCTGTTGTTGTAATAGCTGCAACGGCTGCTGCTGCATACCGTTAGGCATTGCGATGCGCTGCTGGAAGTTTGGCGTAAACCTTTGCGGTACACTGTTCATGAAGTTGTTCGATATATTCTGGTTTTGCGGGAAGACCTGTTGATTGGGTTGCTGCTGCTGGAAGTTTGAGTTGTTCATGAAACGCATTTGTTGCATTTGTGGCGGACGCTGATGCTGCGATTGTTGTTGCTGCTGTTGTTGCTGTTGGCCAGGATGTTGCTGCTGCTGTTGCGTTTGCTGAGGCATTACACCGTTTCCACCGCCACTGCCGCCACCGCCGCCCACGTTAAACGTAACGTTAGTGTTGTTGAACGATGGTAGACCCATGTGAAGCTGCTGCTGATTCTGTCCTGCAGGCCCTTGGTTTAACAAACCTCGTAAGCTTATTTCTATTTTGCCAATATTTTAGAACAATATATCTTGTTTTCAGAGAGTACCAAAAAAAAGTATTGCATATGAGAATATAATTACCAATGTTTTGTGGGTGTGTGGAGGAGCTTACGTGCGGCGCGCCCTGACGCATGGGTCCACCGTTAGGAAATCGAACTAAATCAAATTGAAATTATAAAGGTGTTTTACAATTTCTTATCTCTTATACTCACCATTAAAAGCATTATTGCCGTCCTGCACAAATGGTCGATTGACCTGCATATTAAACTGCATTTGTTGCTGTTGCGGTGAGGTACTCTGGTACATTGGTGGACTATTATGGAAAACTGGCGGTGCCGGCTGATTGATCTGTTGTGGTAGACCCGGTGGTGGCATGCCTGGCCGCAATGGCACAATCATGTTTGGACTGGGCTGCTGACGTGGCACTCCACCTGGTGAACCAGGTGGCGGGTACGCCTTACCGTCAACAATTATTGTGCCCAGCTGGCAAATTACCTTCTGCAGTTCCTGCACTTGATTTAGCTGAACTTGAATACGTACTGGAATTTCTGGATTCGGAATATCAGCCCGCTGACACTTTACTTTCTGTAGGTGTCTTGAGAGGGTTTTTTTGCTGAACAGTACCGCACTGTCACTGCCCTTCTCTAGGGCTGTCTGCACAAAGTCAATGCAGTGATCTGTGTGTCCAGACAACAATTGCAAGGCGTCTTTCTTTTCGTTTAACACCTTTAATTTACTGTCACACACCTCGTTCAAACGTAGTACCAACTGTTTGCCACGCATGTTAACCGAGTTTGTGATTTTCACAACCATCGTTGTGATCTCCTTGACCAGTTCCTTTTTCTTGTCAGCAATTAACGTTTGACGATCATCGATGACTTTCATGGCACTGTTCAGCAGCACACGTTTGTATGTGATCTCGTTCAGCAGACCGGTGAGTCCTTGACGCGTCTCGTTGGCCATCTCTTCGGTAAACTTGTATTTGTGATCACGATGATCGACCAGCTGACAATCACGGCACGTTAGCTTGTCACAGGTCTCGCAAAATAGCGAAAGCTTTTCCTGTGTGTGCAACGGGCACATCGAACTCTTCGATCCGCCTATGGTTGACTGATTGTCGACAGCACCCTCTTCTTTGGTCTTAATTGTGTGGTCTTTCGTGATTTTAAGCCGTTGATGGGCTTGCACGCAACTATCGCAAATGAATTCGGAACACTCCATGCACCATGATGTGGCCGCTGCGTCCTCACTGCATCCACCGCATTTTATTTGTGCCTGGGTCGATATTTTAAAAAATATGTTAGTTAGGTTGCGAGATAGTGTATTTTTCAGTACTGGATTGTGCCAAAATAAAATTTATGAGATATAGCGCATGTCTTATTTGAATTTAAAAGATATGTTGTGTAGGTTGGGTAATGTAATTTTTGTACTGATCGGATTTCGATTTGTATTTAAGAAAATTGTTTTTTTTTTGAAGCGACACAATGAATTATTGCAGAATATGCAATATCTATTAAAACATGTAGTTGAACAATGATAAAAGACGGAGACAAAATATTGCTAATAACTTGACGAAATAATATGTTTTATTAGAGACGGTATTTTCCGAAAAAATGGACAATTTTATACACATTTAATTACAAATGGGAGGCCTGCAAGTTATTTGTTGGGCAAAATAGATTATAAATTATTAAAACACAATAAAAACTCACTCCATCTTTTATTATATAGTACCTTTGTGTCCGACTCTATTGAGCTCTGTGTATCATCATTACTGTGCTGCTCTATTAGGAACTGGTTCTCGATAATTAGATCTGGCTGACTGGCCATACTGCACATCGGACAGTGCACAAGTGGTGGCTGTGTTCGATCGATCTCGGAAAACTTGGCCGACACACAGTTTCCGCATGCAGAGTGTAGACATTCGAGCAGTTTCGGTGCTTCGGATGCCAGCAATATTTCACCACACCATATGCACTTTGTGGGTAAAGGTTCGCCCGCATTTGAAGTTTCATCGACCTGCAAGAAAACCATACAAACAATGGTTAGACAAATATATTTTTTTGAAATATAAATATGTTAAAGTTTAGATGCCCTTAATTTAATACAATATATACAATACAACTAGGTCAGATGACTTTACCAGCAAAAATGCGTTTAAGTAGATTACGCAGACGAAGCCATATACAATTTAAGTATTATATACATATATACAATTTTCGTGTTTTATTAATCCGGGATTAAATCTTTGTGTATGTGCGCGCATATGTTATCAATGAGGGAGGCTATACAAGAGTAATTGAATTTACTTTTAAAGCCGGGGACCATTTCCTGTTTCTGACATGTAATTTCCGCAATGCACTGCCGACATCACATCAAATTGAAAATCACTTTTATATACATATATAGAGCGCATTTTCTCATATCCAGGTTTCAGTAGAAAATACCATATTTATGAATGCATAAAAGGTGCAAAGTTCTCAGACGCTCATGGCAACAGTAAACTTTCTACATTTACTCGTAATATACACACACAGACAATTGTGTGCAAATCCGAATTCAAGATTTCAACCATTTTTACCTCGTACCTATAAGGCGCTTTCAATTCGAAAACTACTTTCTATAGCTATATAATATATAAATTGTGTGTATGTATAAATGTATAATATATATTTATAAACTAAAATGACCTAATAATAAATGGAGATATTGAGATATGCGCAGCTGGTATCTTGGTAGCAATGTGTGTGTGTGCTTGCGGAGAGCGCTAGCACCACGCACTTGACCTTAAGCCAGATTGTGAACTTTCGAATTTGGAGAAGGTGTCCTCGCCCGCTTCAAGAGAAATCATTTTTACAGGTTAGTGTGTGCGTGAGTGTGTACATAATTTATTTGTAGCACTGGTAGTACAAAAAGAAAGCTTTTAAACCGCTCAACATGATTTTCATTACCATTTCAACTTATTTATTTCAACAAAAGAAAGCTTTTCGTTAACATTTCAATTTATATTTATCAAAATGTCAATTCAAGTCAATAGAAATATTCCATGGCATTTAATACACAAAGGAGTGTATAATTTCTGAAAAACGCGCGGGTCTATCATCGCGTGGGACTGCAACCGCAACTCACAACTCAGAGCTATATAATATAACTCCTACGCCACCCACGCAACGACGACGACGTATGCGAGACAAAAGTGCACCACACATGACATAAAATGTCAATGAACAATATTACTCCACAGAATGTCGTATCTCGTATATGAGGATGTAAACCCACCTACCAACACATAAAATAATTATACGGTGATTTATTGCATGTCACTTAAACCTTGGGTAATTAAGCTGACGAAGTTGCGATGACCTATAGACATTTTGCTTCGAAAATTACAATGATTCGGATTGGGTCACTTTGGCTGTATTATACTAAGCTTTAGTCGCATTATTAGTTTATATTAATATACACTACAATTGAAACGATCATTTAAAAATAAAATAATTATATTACCGAAATAATTAAAAATAGAGAGACGATGAACACAACACAAAACACTCAAATTAAGAAAGTCAATTAAATAGATAAACAACCACAGAATTTTAAAAAAGTACAGAAATTAAAATCGATAATAAAATTAGTCAAATTGAGCCAGTCGATAGTTGGTCGCAAAAAGTACATGCATGCATTTTAAATTGTTTTAAAATAATCTGACTGTGACAATATCATATATAAAAATAAAAAGATTGTAAACCCAAATTGTGGCCAATTACAATACCGTTATAGTACTTATTTTTGTTTCATATTTGCACGTTCATTAGGGTATAATTTAACCGAAATATTTATGAAACGATTATAGAAAAAACAAAGCGCGTACCGTACAAAACAAGAAAGAAAGAGTAAGAGATTAAGAGATAGATAGAGAGAGACGAGCCTGCCTACCAGTTACCATGTACTACTGAGGAATGGGGCCAAAAGCCGTTTGACCGAAAGCCGTTTGTTGGAATGTCGTTTGTCCGAAAGCCGTTTGGCCAAATAAGCCGTTTGGCCGAATAAGCCGTTTGGCTAAATGCTTGTTGGCCGAATGAGCCATTTAGCCGAATGAATATATAACCGAATTTCCGTTTAGCCGAATGGTCGTTTATCCGAATGGTCGTTTAGCCAAATGGTCTTTTAGCCAAATGGCCGTTTAGCTGAATGTGCCGTTTAGCCGAAGGAACAGTTTCGCCGAATGATTTATTTATTTAAAATACCCTGCTAATAAACGACGTTCGCCATTTTATATACATGTGCAGAAACAAAGAATCAAATAATACGGCTAAATAGCCATCATTCGGCTAAACGGTTCATTTGGCTAAATGAATATTCGGCTAAACGTCTCATTCGGCTAAATGACCATTTGGCTAAACGAACATTTTGCTAAACGACTATTCGGCTAAACAGTATTCGGCCAAATTACTTTTTCGGCCAAACGGCATTCGACTAAACGGCATTCGGCCAAACGGCTTATTCGGCCAAATGACACATACGGCCAAACGGCATTTGGCTAAATGGCCACATACACTAATTTTGCGGGCGCACCAAAATAACTATTATATTTAGGGATGTAGAGGAAGATACCCTTATTCTGAAATAAGCGGGTTTAAAGTAAAAAAAATGAAAGAAGTGCTCAAGCATCTACTTCTTTTTATTCTCAGGTAAAAAATATAGTGCGCTATTTGAATTATATTTACAAAAGAATGAATTACTTGTATTATGCAAAATAGTTTTAATAATAAGAAAATACTAGCAATAACCAACATATTATTTAGCAGGGCATGGAAGGGAATAGAAGCCATAGCTTTAAAAGGGTGGGTTTTACCTATTTAGTTTAGTGCCTAAGGATTTTTAACCTCTTTAATACACTCCTACCAATTATTAAATAAAGTCGATTTTTAACTTTAAATTAAACTCTCTCTTAAGGAGGTTTTGAAGAGAAACAAATCATTTCGTAATAAGGGTGATGATGATGATGATAGGATGGGGACCGAAGAGAAAGGTCCAGCACGTAGGCGATACCATAAACCGTATTTTAGAGTCGGTCGACCTCAGGGAATTCACCCGATCACTTGACGAACTCTGCAATCTTATTAAGAGGAAAATGCGGTGCGAGTCAATGATGTCTTGTAGGAGTGGAACATTTGACATATAAGGCTGTCAAGCGCGGGGCACTCTGCGAGGAAATGAATTAAAGATTCGATTTCTTCGCACCTGCAGGCTGGGATATCTGAGTAGCCCAACTGATGCAGGTGCAAGGATATCGCATCCCAAACCGAGCTCTTTGCACTTTAAATGAAGTGCCGATTTAGTTACTCTCACAATTTTCTCAGAAACATTTTCGATGTCTCGAAATCTGTATCCAAAGAATCCGAACATGCCATTGAACTAAAAAAAGATCATGTCATAGTAATATTTATCGGGAAACTGATTCTTTTGCCAGTTATATCAACTCCATCAGAATGACTAAATGCTGGTCGTGAAATGGTTTAGATACTTGATGAAAAACGGCCAACTTTAACTTTTTGTGAAAACTGTCTGAAATATCGAGTTATTCTTAAAGAGACCAGTTAACGGTAAGCAAATCGGTGCTGTGACCTCGCACGGATTTTTAACTAAACACCGCAAATTAAATAAGCACAGGCATAGGTGTCACTTTCGAGAGTCCATTTAAGGTGTTTTATTTTCACCAGATTAGCCATGATGAACTCCACCGCATCCCATTTAGAAGGACTTCAAAGTCCACTAGAAAATCTAGTACATTCCTGGATTGCAATGGAAACGTTTCTGAAAAACGAGCTGTAGCCCTTCTGGTGAAATACGTTCTGAACTAGTCTCTTTGAGACGGTTTGAAATCCTTTCATCATTATTAAATTAAATTTACTTTAAATCCAAATAATCCCAGGTAGAGGGTACAGTATAAAATATCTTTAGCAAAGCAAAGGTGAAAAACAAATGCAACAGAGAATTCAAAGCATGCTCATTATAAAAAAAAACTAAAGCGTACAACATTTGGCTAAACGAGGCATAGACAAATTCACAGAACAAAAAGCTCATTATAAGACCCATGGCATGGCTAAGACGCCATATATGAACACAGCTAAAAGAATCATCTGCACTCGAGCGTGGAGCGCGTGTGGAGCACACGAAGTGTCTGGTCGACCGAACGACACGACCACCGACGCGATGTTGCTATATATTTATATATATATATATGTTGTATATACGTTTATCATATACTACTTATTTAGCCTTGTACTATATACGTAGAAATTGTAAAAAATATATATGAAGGATTTTGCCGTGACGACGCTGCCGACAACGACGAGGCCTTTATAATCTGGTCATTGGCTTAGGGCGTCGAGTTTCGACGCCGCTCTGTGGCGTACTCTCTCTTACACACACACATACACGGCTAAAATTTAAAATATCCGTACAATATATAGAAGTTTTAGTAGTTGGCAACCGGTTTTGTGCCGACTCATGCGGGTAATCGGGAATGTAGTCTTTGGCAGCAGAGAAGAAGCTCCTGGCGCGGCTAGACGAAAATCGATTTTCATGCGGAAAGTTTGGTTTTTGTGCTAAATTAGTCGAAATGGATGAATATATAGTTGAAGATGTTATCGTTGATATGATAACCTAGCGTTGATACTCTTCCTCAAACATATATGAAACGTTCCCGTATTTAAATGCTAAATAGACTGATTTATTGTTTGTGACCTTTATAAAAACACAGTTCAATTGTGTGCGAGCTCGGAAGTATGTGATACGTGTACAACGTGCGCATGCGTGGTGCGTTATACTTGAAAGTTGAAAATATATAGCGCACGCTGTGCAATACGCAGACACTGACACGACCAACACGATTTGATTTAAAATGGTTTGTTCATGGTCCGATTAAATTACTAGAGCACCTAACAGAACACACACATTTAGATACCGACGGGGAATCATTTTATATATTATAAATTTTTATTGTAGTTTTTTTTTGTACTTTATGATTGATGATGAAAAAACAACTTTATATGGCGTCGGTTGGCGTCCTCCCCAACTGCAGGCATATATCGCATTGCAAACGTCGAAACTTTTTTAATCATTTGTCGAAATCGTATATAGTATATTTGGGGATTTATTGGCAATGTACGTAATACCAGCAGGCAAAATTGGAGCAGCGTCGGTGAAATGTCATTTTTAAAAGGGTATTATTTACTGAGCTGATTAATGATGTCGACCATTTTATGGGTCATGTTTTTTGCTAGTAACTTGAATTTTTTACAAAACGGTAAATAAAATTTAAAGAAATCACTTTAAGCTTTTTTTAGATTATGAAAATTGAAAATATCGACACATTTATGCATCCCAGCTTATCTGCTGATGCTCTTGCATAGTGGCAGACCTTTTTCTGGTCTTGCCCTATACCGAGTCAAGACATGTCTCATTTGGCAAACACCTAAACTAAAATGGCCGCAAAGGGCAAATCCCACAAATTATTTTGTCGCATCTGTCTTTTTTGCAAATTTTACGTCACGTATTTGGCAAACTAGATTTTTTTTAATTATTTAAAAAAATAATTATATATATTTTTTTATTATTTTGTTATTATTTGGGGTTGTCTCAAAAGTGAACTTCCCTCTTTTGTATAAGACATGTCGAAGTTGTTTTAGGGGACTGAGCATTACCAAGCTTTAACCCTAGATTATTATGTGACTACTTTAGGGACTGAGATCGAAAAAAAATCTAACTTTTAAATGTTATAAACACAAAATTCCCAAACAGACAAACACAAATCATACTGTAGGCTTTGCGTTAAAGAATTTCTAATAAATTTCTTGGATAGAGACTTAAACGTTGCCAGGAAAATCGGTTTTGGAAGAAAAATAGTTTCGTATGCCCACAAAAGTTGAAGAAAATCGTTGCTTGTTAGAGAAGAAAATTGAAAAAATTGGAAATTTGCTGCAAAAGCAAGTTAGCAGGAATTCCACAAAGATTTTTTTCTCAATTTTATTGCTGTGTTATGGACGATGAAACTTATGTATTGTTAAGATTCTCCCAATTGCCAGGTCAGGAGTATTATACCAAAAAAGAACGAGAAAAAGTCGAGAAACAATTTAAAACATAACAAAAGTCAAAGTTCCCCAAGAAGTTTCTCGTGTGGCAATCGATTTGCACTTGTGGGCTCAGAAGTCACAGTTACGTAGCAACTGGCACTATTTATGGTGAAATTTATGTGAAAGAGTGCCTTCAGAAAAAAATGCTGCCGTTTGTTAGAAAACACAGAATTTGTACTTTATTTTGGCCTGATCTAGCATCTTGCCACTACAGCAAAATGTCCCTCAAATGGTGAAATAGTGCCAAAGGAAGTCAACCCACCAAATTGTCCAGAGCTTCGGCCTGTTGAGAGATATTGGGTTCTGACCAAAACAAAATTGAAGAAAACCAAGAAGGAAGCCAAAGACGAGAAAGATTTCAGAAACAAATGGAATGCAGTCAGCAAGATTACCGGAGAAGCTGTCAGATTTCTACAAACAAAAACAATCAAATTATTTGTGTTTACTTATTTAATCTGAAATTAAATTTGCATTATAAAACTATTTGAATTTTTTTATAATTAGATAAGGAGTTTCAAAGTTAGGGCAATTTATAGTTAGATTTTTTTTTTAGTACGAAAAATGTATTTTCTATCATACGGTTTTGTTTATATAATTTATATAAGCTTTGTATCTTATGTTGATTGTGATTGTTTAAAGTCAATAACTTTAGTTACATCCTTAAAAAAAAACTAAGGATATAACATAAATTTGACACAAAGGAGTCACCACGACTAAGTGTTTTTAAAACTCCGTTTCCTCCGTAATTTATCTTTTTAAATAAAGGGCTTACCATTATGGGCGGGTAGATTTGAAAAGTGATTGAAACACGTTGATTTAAAGATATCAAAAAAAAAAATATTGAACATTATGTATGGAATATGACATCGTTCAAATGGCCGCCGCAGCTTCGCTGGGTGGCGCGCATCCGAGAGGTTTAATTTTCTGTGACGATGGCATGGAATTATGTTGACTTTGAGGGCATTGGGCTTCGTCGCTTAAGATGATGACCATGTAAACCGTAAAACCAGCATTGTTGCAACAAGATAACCCTTATGTTTTTTTTATAATTTGCACGTGTTGCCCGGTATTGTAACTTGCCATGATGATTTGTCTTTCACAATCGCAACTGAATACAAAGCAAAAAAATGACAACTGCAACCTCAAAAACATGGCCGCAACGAACTGAAAAAATCTACCCGTTCCTATTGGAAACCCCTTTAACACGAGAAATGCAGAAAATATATTATTATAATTTAAAATAATAGATTTGTTGAGCATTCTAAATGACATTAGTATGAATCAAATTTGTACAATTATTTTTAATATATCTTTTAATGCTAATAAATATATTATAACTGGGTTTCTTAAACCTCTTTTTATGAAGAAATTAGATTTTTATAATTACGTAAAACGTAATTTTAGCGGTTAGGCAGAGGATTTGAATATCATTTCATAATATTATGATCAATAGTTATGTATTCTGCTAACTCAAATATCATTATGAAGATTCCAGCAAAAAACAACCTTTTTGAGCTCTAAAAAGGTTGTGTGTTCCATTTCAATTGTAGCCACTGTATAATGTAAATGCAATGCGATATGTTTGAAAAAATTGATGGGCATGCATATGTTATTAGCTCGGCTGACAATTTAGGGCCAACGATTTGGCGCAGCCTCAATTTGTCTAGGGTACAATTTGGCGAGGATGCAATTTGGCACGGCCTCAATTTGGCTAGGGTACAATTTGGGGAGGTTACAATTTTTTTATTAGTTAAAACACACTAAAAAGACATAATAATAGTTTTATTAACGCTGCTTTGTTATTACGAGCACCAAAATACCTGCATTACATATTGCAACAACAAAAACGTGGATCGATGTAATTGCTGTTTTACAGGATGGCAACCACTTAGTTTTGCCAAGGCTCTAAATATTCCATCCAGAACTAGATATGTCCACTTGGACTTGTTTATTTGATCAATTTATTTTACACGGTGGCTTTTCTTTGGATATGTTTTACCAGCTATCCCCAAATGACTTCAAACGACTATCAAATTATTTTGTTTGGTTAGAAAGATGTGTTACAAGTATGTCAGTTAAAAAATCTCGAATGTCAAAATCTGGAATCACTATATTTAATAATTCGGATATTTCCTGTTCATTTAATATTCGTTTGTAATAAATGATGCGCATAGCGCAAATAGTCATGCACAAAACAAACGTTTATGTGTTCGAGATTTCGCACCAAACCCCTGTTTCCAAATGGTTTTTATGATAACTTGTCCTATCTGACCAATTTCTCCATTTCGCCGCAGAAGTGGAGAAAATGGGTATTAGCATGATGCGCTTAATTTGGTATTAAAAATAATATTTAATTTCACCGAAAATGAGAATTCCAATTTATAAAAAATCCTTTAAAAAAAACCTTTAAAATGTCATTAAAATCCCTTTGAATTGTTGTAATGTCATTGAAAACTATATATATATTTCAAAATATAATCAAAGTGGATAATGGTATTGTGCCCAGGAATGAGTAAAGCGAGGGTCATTGCATTGACATTTTTGTGGTGAAGATGTACACACTAAAATTGCAAAGAAATTCCAGATCAGAGTCTCGATGGTGGTCCTGATCCACCAGACTTACATTGCTTCATTTGTCACCGATTGCGAAGATATCGTTCTTTCCAGGAAAGCTAGATGATTTGTGGTCAGTCAACCCAAAAATTGAAATCACTTTCAAAGAGTCATTTTCCCTCAAATTATCACATCATCACCATCATCAATCCCACAAACAATGCCAACATGTTGTAGAAAACTTTACTAACCACTGCTGAAAACCTTTTTTGTAATTTGATTTCGATGTGTTGGTCGCTTATTCCAATTTTATTAGGATAAACTGTATTGAAATTGCCTTGTTTAATTATAACTTATTATTATAAAAACTCAGATTTTTCATTCAATTTTATATAACGATATAATACGATTCGAACAATTTCATGCTGTTTAGTTTTTTTATCTATTATCTATTATTATTTAAAGTTAATATAATTGGTAACGCTAATTATCGATGCAAATTGTATGAAATTTATAAAAATTGTATACATGCGTAATAATTGTATGATTTTGAATACATTTTAACAACTTAATAGTCATTGTCATTATTCACGAGTCATCACTTGTGGTTGTAATAAAAACAATAATAATTAATAATTTATGGAAATAATTAAAAAAATAAAAATAACTATTTTAGCGCTCACCAAATAAACAATTTTTGTCAAGAAATAAAATAAAATCCCTCTTCAAAAATACAATAATTGCGTACCTAAAATAATTATAATGTGCAATTAGGTAGGTATAATACGTTACGTATTAAATCGGTAAAATACTGTATTATACCTCTAGGTTTTAAATTCGTATCGTTATGATTTGATTTAAAATAAATAGTAATAATTTATAAAAGAGCTTTATACATGACACTACCCATTCCTGGTGAGAAATGAGAAAATGCACAAACACCTTTTGATCACCAAGGAAAAAATCAGCAAAAAGTTTATTTTTAACTAAAGCCAGAAATTATTTTGTTGGAGTCTATTATATTTTCCGAAAGTTCATTAATTTAAAGATTTTCTTAGAGCGTTTTTTTGTATTAAACAAACATGACCAACAGCGATAATTGTTTATGGATGCCCTGTTTGGCTAAACATAGCTAAAACTCACCACCTAACACCCCAGGTAGCTCAAACCTGGCCATTAAAGCAAACTCTGGGCGTTTCGCCATGGTATCAGAAGTCATAACTCAACACGAGAAACGATATGATCCCGCTGCGAGACTACATCAACCAATGTATCTACACCAGATTTCAAGATATATCTGTTTTAATATTGTTATTGTAATTAAAATTGAATAAATGTCTTTTAAAAAAAAAACTTGGTCAGCATTTATTATATTTCAAGTGCGCAAATGGTTTTTCCTCGGTCAGCACAAAAAAATCGTGTTTTCTGTATGTTGTGCATAACATATTTGTACAACCTGCGACTCATATTAAAAAAAATCGATACAGCATAGTTATCAATCAATTCAATCTAAACCTTTCGAATATTTCTAACTTATCAAAGGGTAATAAGATCAATTTATAATTGTTTTTGGAGTTGAATACCCTTATCATCTTTCAACTTGCCAAGTCATAGGTTTGACTAATATGATAAGGGTATTTTACTTCCGAAAAAATATTAAATGATCTATTCACCTTATATAGTTAGAGATTGTCGAAAGGTTAAGATTATGCTGTATCGAAATTGTTTAATATGGAGACTTATTATACTTTAGTAGATTTGGACAATAAACGAAAAAAGGCCATATACATTATTTCCCTTTTTAAAGCCAAATTCTAATAAAAAATATGTGTATACTAACGGAAAGGGTACACTGAATTTAAGTCCAATGATTTTATTAAACTACTCTAATATGTAAATAGCATTTTACGTAATATGTAAAAATAATTTATTCAAATTGCTATTATATGTAAATTATTTGTATTTAAATTCGTTATATGTACATTTGTATTGTATTTAAATGCTTAATTGTAGACTGCGTTATGTAAATTCTTCTTTTTTTAAGAAATAGTTTCTTGTGTAAATATATTGTATATATATAGATATCTTACGATTATCGTTGTTCCTAACGATGACAAATATTTGGCCAACAAATGCCCAGCAAGTCAAGTGTAGGTGATGCTCATAGTTGGAACTCCTTATCCGTTTAATTTGTATGGTCACTACATCTAGATTTGCAAGATTTTCACATGCTTTCATATCGCTAGGTATGTATAAAATGCAATTCATTTTTTCGATTCTATTCATTTTGGAAATCGAAAGGTAAAATGTAGACGCTGGTTAAAGATTTTTTAAATAGCAGAGGACGCTTCTGTAACTGAATTAGCCATGAATAAGTTTCAATTCTACGCCGAAGAATCGTCCCTCAATGGTAATGCAGACGGGACTCTTGTGTTCAGGCTGTTTATGTCAATTTATACCCTCAAAAGCAAGCCTCACCAAAATATTGACTAAGTGTACAAAACTCACACACACACACTCATCGACCTCAAAAGGCGGACGGACCTTCAGTTGTGTTTACATAAAACCTACAAATACATAAACACCGCACATATAAACTTCACTACAAATATTAAAAATAAGCTTGTTAAAATAGTATAATACAAATACAAATATTGGTATTTGGTTTTGCGTCACCGACGTCAGTGAAAAACCGCACGAATGCAATTTCATTTTAAAACAACAATACGAACGCAAAATGTATGGGATGCCGCTGCTCTACCACAAAACCACAGACCAGATAGATAATATTTGTGTGGTGAGCAAAATGTTTTCATTCTACATTCAGAGGGCCCTGGCCGCAAGGAAAAACGGCTTGGGGTTGCGCATTGGACACATTTGTATTGTTTTATTTTGCAGCAAGCTTTTATTTACATATTAAAAATAATTTTATTTTAAAGGTAAATCGTAATATAATTTTTTTTATATTTTAATACCTATCACGACCACATTCCTTGGGAGTGGCTTATGTTATGCAAATCATATTTACCATAAAAATAGATTTCAGTAATTACAAGATAGCCATTGGCATTAAACGCATCCTTTTATTGAAGTGTGCGATTTATCTAATCTAATGATGGTCTCTTGAAAGAAAAAACTCAAATCGAGATAAACTACGTAATTCATTACACAAGCAGCTCAACTAATCTTTGCCTAACCCAATTATTGTCAAAAATCACCTATTGTTCGAGAAACATGAAGTAAAAAATTCAATAACACGTACAACATTGAATTGCAAACCGATTCTTACTGGCAACGCAAACATTTGTTTACCGTTGTACGATTAAAAGTTTTAAAATTAAACTCTAAATGCCCATATTTACCTCTGGTTGCCACATAAAATCAAATATCAAACAAAGGGAATAGAAAGGAATACATAAACACGATGACACGATGTATCCAGGTTGCTGCGCAACAAAGCAAACGATACACGATGGCACGAGCCAGCAGGTACTCGCTAATTGACCCGTGTAAACACATTGCCTAACTCAAGAACGCACGCTTTGTTAGATTATCATCTAATCACTAGCATAAAGATGCGTGCATTTGAATAGTAAATATTTACTTACTTGCTTCTCGACACTATCGCACAAGTTTCCGGCCTCCGGTCCAACGCCGCTGCTGCCACCGCCGTTGTTATCCATTAGTTCCTGTTTTATGTTGAGTGGCAGTAACGGCAGGAAGTCGTTTTTGCTAATGCTGTCCAAATCCTCTAGCTCCATGTTGAGATGTTTATGTCACTTTACAAAAGGAACGATATTTAAGCATACAAACGGACACACATGCAAACACCTGGTGTCCTTCTCGCCAGGCTCGTTTGTATATACATACGCAACAGACACTCACACACACGAGCCACAATACCGTGCGCGCGTCTTTTAGTGAAAGCTGCACATCGCGCAAAGGTTCTAGACTTACGGAAATAATCGGTATTTCGATGTGTTCGATTGGCGGGTGCTACACAGAGCCCAACATTATACAATGTATACTGTCACAATCTCACAATTGTATGTCTGAACTCTGGAGAGGAGCCACGGAAATTACTTTCTTGACACTTTCACCAAGAACACACATACACATACACACACACCACACACGGACACGGGGAAGGCAGACTAGTTTTTTCTGCACTTTTTTATAAGAAAATGCTTACGTTGCAAACGCTAATATTATTAGACACAAATTAAGGCGGGTGCTAGACGTGCATATCGTTTGGTACAGGTCCTTGAAATTAGGTTTATAACGGGTAGAAAGGCGAATATCGGATTTGCACGCTAGCACTATGTACTGCTCTCGACGGCCATTTTACAGTTTTCTTTTTGCGATCGCTTCGCTTCGTCTTCTTTCTGTGTGTTCGATGCTTCTGTCAATTGCTCGATACGGTGTGAGATTTGCGCTGATTCATATGTGGTGAGTATAAAAGGTTTTACGGGCGTAAATATATTATCCTAGATAAATGAAATCTAAGTTTTAAGAAGGTTGTTAAAGAAAATTTGGTATAGGTAACACATTTTGATGGTATTACAGTTTAAAATAATGGAATATTATAATTGTTTTATACAGTATGTTATTCAATTAAAGAATTTTATTTACCAAAGTTTGGAGTATTTTAGCTAAGTTCTGAACTTTTAAATATTTTACAGGCGTAAAATGTATAATAATGTTTTCGGACATCGGGCACACTATAATAAAAAAGATTAAACAGGAAACCTAAGAGAAAAACATTAACGGTTGGTGAGTTTTTTTATTAAATTTCTAAACCTATGCTTTTTTATTTTTACTTTTGTAAAAATATTAGCAGATAATTTCAAATGTTACTGGCGTAAAACAAAAGTTTTAGTTTGTCAGCAAGTTTGTCAAACTAAACTTTAAATAATACTGGCGTACAAAAATTGTAACAAATAAATATATATGTTTACTTGTTTACCTTCCCTTTTGGGCTTTGGGCTTCGCTCTAATAAAAATTCACCACAACTTCAGCTGTCAAACGTCAAATGTCATGCTCAATTTTCCAGAAACAAAGCCCCGCAATATAATAATAAATACAAAAAAACACCAAAAATCAGCGAATCTTTCGTAGATGCAAAAGCTATGAATTCTGTGTCCGTAGAGCTGCTTCCTATGAAGTGTTTGATCTGTGACAATCCTGCAGATCCGTTCTGCAAAAATGTGCACGAACAAATTTCCCGGTGCTCGGCCACTCCGGTCGACGATTTTCTACAAAAATTCCTGGGACCCAGTCTGCAGAGCCGCTCCGATCTGGACGTGCTGTGCAACAAGTGTCTGGAACGCATTAATGTGTATGACGAGGCCACCGTGACTGCACGTCTTATGGAAACCGAACTGCTCGAATTGTACGAGTGCACAGTGAACAAGTATAATAGTTTTGGTGGTGTTTACGATGAGGTAGTCTCTGACCCGGTGCTCAATGAGGATCTATTGATTAAGGACGAAGATGAGATATCTATCTCATCTACACAAGCAGCACAAAATGCAGAGAGTGATGCAGATTTAATATTTATTGAAGAACAACAGCATGAATCTGATCGGGATGATGTAGAAAACGTTTTCGATGCAAATGACGATGAGGAATATATTCCAAAAACAGTAGTAAAAGCACGAAACGAAAAACGTAAGAAAAATGGAGATAAAAAGGAGAAGAAATCGTCTCCGGTAAAAAGTGAGACTGAGGAGTTCCGCTGCGATAGATGTACTATTAAGTTTGTTGACCGAGCCGAATTCCGAACACATATCAAAGATGTACACGATGGCATCGAGAAGCACATATGCGACGTATGTGGCCAGACATACAAGTCAAAAACAGCTCTGGCCGTACACGTGGGACTGCACATGGGAATTTCACCGCATGAGTGTGAGGTATGCGGTAAGAAATTCACCCAGAAGGGAGCACTGGTGCGTCACATGCCACTGCACACTGGCGAAAGACCTTATCAGTGTGACAAGTGTGGCAAACAGTTTATACACTACAGTTCGTTTCATATGCATCAGCTGGCACACGATAACATCCGTGACAAGAAATGCTCAATTTGTGGTCTAGAGCTTCGATCGAATTCCCATTTGACGCGGCACATGCGAGTGCACTCCGGTGAGAAACCATACTCGTGTCCAACGTGTGGCCAGAAATTTGCGCAGAGGTAAATTTAAGGAATTTCTCATATCATTTGCCATTCCTGATCAAAACAGGAATTAATACTTACATTTTTCGAGCGGATTATAGAAAAAAATATTTACAATTATTTAAATTTTAGATACAACATGATGACGCATTTGAAAGCACATCAAGGCATCCACAGGATTTCAACCAAATCGTACACCTGTCCCATATGTGCTGTTACGTTTCCCAAGCAATACAAGCTCAATGATCATTTGGCAACAGATCACCATCCATGGGTCCACTCCGATTCGCCTACGTCGTCAAACGTTAAATCCGATAAGTTGGGAATTGCATTGCATCCACCAGACACAGTGCCACATGAACTGCTCGCACCCACCGCCGAAGAGGAACGCATGGCCAATAGCCTGCTGTTGGACGATCAGTCTGACACCGAAATGTCCGGTGATGTACCCCTTCCGCGCCTAATGCTCAACACAGATTCTGTGAATGGTAAAAAGAACGTTTTTCTGAGAAACGTCTAGTAAAAATAGGCAAGATGATTTTTTGTTACGATTATTGTTTTTTTTTTGTGAACGGATACAGTGTCTAAAGTTGACAGTTTTTTTTAGCTTTGAGCATGTATTTTAATTTCATATACATGCTTAAAGGTTTTTAGTTAGGTTTTAAGTTGTTGATTTGAACGCATTTAAATTCACTGCGTGTATTTGTGTTCAATTATTTATAATTCTTGCCCGTTGTGTTTCATTATACAAATATTTTCTATGCGAAATTACGCCCCGAATTCAGATTTTACTGAAGAATAAAGAAAAACTCTTTGTTTATTATATATTATAGATATACATACAATAATATCTTATTTTATAAATGTAATTATATTTAAAGTTTTTAATTACACACTTTAATATCACTTTTACGTATCTAGTTTTTAATCGGTAGCGCCGAGTAACGCTATCATTTCGGGATAATGCACACGATAGAATTGCCATTGTTCGGCGGCAGTAAGATTTACAGCTCCGAGCTTTGCGTAGAAGGCACTGGCTGGATTCCATTTTAGCACATGGAAGTCAAGTCTCTGGCAGCCTGCATCGACTGCGTGCCGAGCAAGGGCTTGGAATATCTGTAGACCTATGCGCTGGTCACGATGACTTGGTTTTACGTACAGATCCTCCAGGAAGAACGTTTTCCCCTGCCACGTGGAATACGTGTAGAAGCACAGTGCGTAGCCAACGGCTTTTCTGAAGACAAAAAGAAAAAACGTAATCATTAATATTTTAAGATGCATCAAGATCATTTTTTGGCATGATTGCAATTTCAGACGTATATACAAAAATGTTATATTTTTGTAGTTAATGGCAGGATTGGGGTATGTAAATATAGTTTGTACACAGAGTATATATAATTTAGTGCATATATATAATTGCGTACATTGCACATTTAAAAAAGGTAATAGAAATAGAAAGGTGTACGATCAAATAATGTATATAAAATGTATAAATGTTTACATAAAAGTGACAAATTTTTATATAAAAAGGTAATCAGCAAATCAAGGAATAATTTTATTCATTGTTATTAACATGTTTATAAGTTTTTGTTATATGCATGTAGATTTTTGTAATGTAAGCTAAACATTGAAATTTTTACTTTTGAACACGTTTATTTAACAAATGACTTTATTAAAAAATCTATTTTTGTTGATAATCTTTTTTTAAAGGCATTTATTGTTATGAATAGGGATGTGGATTTTGGAGCATGAGAAAAAATTGCTCGGTAATGCTCGAGCATAAAAAATAGAAATATATAATTTGTTTAAATTTTTAATTAAATCATTTTTTAAATTATTTGTTTAAAAAAAATTATTAAAAAAAATAAGGTAAAACATTAAAAACGATCGATTTTCAGATCTCAGTACATTTTGATCGGCTGACATCACTGATAAATCGGTAAAAATATAAATCAATAAAAGCATTCTGCTATGGTTTACATCAAAAATCATATTATTAATCGAGAATATTCTTCAAGTTCGTACTTATTGCATGCTCGGAGCACGCACTTGGATCATGCTTGAGAGCATGTTTATTCGTGCTCTGGAGCATGCTCGGAGAATTCTCGAGCATGCTCATGCTTGTTCTCAAGCACGCTTGTACGCTCACATCCCTAGTTATGAATATGCGGTGAAATAATTTTGAATAAACAATTCAGGGGTTAGCTATTTATATAGCGGTATAGCTGATATCGTTAAATTCATTTGATATGTGGGATTTGATATATGAATTGGAGTATGAGGGAAACTGCCTGAAAGTTTTAAAAACCCTCATGGAACGGACAAAAAAGAAATAAATAAAACAAACACTATTAGGCTGATGAGAATAGGTATGTCACGTCACGTATGTGTTGGTAGTCAGTGTTAGCAGTTCTTTCTTCAAACCTGGATAGTATGATTTCCTTCATATAAGTTTGAAGGGGTACTTTGTTAGACCTTTTGTTCAGTTTTGTTGTTTTTTACCAATTAGGCCTCCCGAGCATTCGTTGCTCTGTTTTGTGTCGTTTGTAGTAGGAGAAAGTGCGATATCTCTCCACACAAGACAACCGTAGACAATCATTGGTCGTACAACACTTTTGAAGAGCAGTTTGTTTTCCTGCGATAGCTGTGGTAATCTGGGTATATTAGATATATTACCTCTAGCTATTATTCTATCTTTTGCATTGCTTTTGTTTGTGTGCGGTCCAAACGTGAGGATGATTTCGAGGTATGTCACTACTGCCATCACGTATCGTAGTTAGTGACTTACTGATTCTTCTGCTGATCGCGTTTCGCGTTTGAACAAACACTGGAGGAGAAAACGGCAGTTTCGTCCGCATAGGTTGCAATCTTGCAGTATTTTGGTATTGGGATGTCAGTCAGCCATAAATATGTTGTACAGAAGTGAGCTTAGAACTTGTAAGACTTCAGAATGAATAGCATGAGTGCTCGAAGTGGTTCCGTGCAGGATGACACAAAATGAGCGGTCGCACTGGAATGAGTCCAAGATTTTAGAGATGTAGGAGGGCGTATGTATAGGCTTTACACAGCTTGAAAATTAGGCCCTAATGTCAGACAGACTCGAATGCCCTTTCTATGCCCAGGTCCAGGAACATTACTCCAATGGATTTTCTTTCTTCTTTAAAATGGTTTGTTAACCATTGTGGTACGTTGAATGTTGTTTTCGAAATCCAAACTGTTGTGGGGGCATTAGCGCTGTGTTTTCAACCTGAAGCCCAAGTCTGTTTTAAATGCCTAATTCTAGATTTTTTCCCATAGAGTTTAAAAGACTTATTGGTCGGTAGCTGGTAGGGTTAGACCATTTTTGAAAATAGCTACTAGGGGTTGAATTTAACATTCGTCTAATTCCATTTTTTTTTGATAACGGCCACTAAACCTGTTCCACGAGTCTTTAATAAACGTTAGATAAATTATGTAATATACATTTGGTCAGGTATTTATTTTTAACATCCTTACTCCAAATAATTCAATAAAGTTTATATTATAATTAAAGTTATTATTATAATTAAATATCTAAAAAATCAAAAATGTGCTCCTAATTATTTTAAAATAAGTAAAATCGTGCGCTTAAATTTTAGCGTTTTGCGCATATTTATAAAAAGAACAAAAGCTTTTTTCTTTGGGCAGAAACTTTCACGTTGGTCATTTTTGATGTTTTTGTGTTTTTATGGATCCCATTGATTTTATGACCAGATAGTTCAATGGTGGATCAAAGGGTGGGGTTTCTAAAAATCGTCGAGCTAGTTAAAAAATCCTAATTATATTCGAATAATTTTGTGTGGTTTTAGCAACAACACTGCGCCGCACACTTCACATTTATCGCGTAACGTTTAATGTAAACGTGTCACGTTTTAGTTTGTGTTAACGTTTAATCCATCAGCTAGTCCGATAGTCCGATTTTGGTTGACTGGCCTGGAAATATAAAGCACGCTGCGACTAGGCGTCGGTGGTCAAGAAACTGGACAACAATAATAAGGAAAAGTAATCTGAACAAACTCTACACCGGGATCAAGTGAAGCGGCGGCGGAAGCATGTTTTCAATGAAGCACGGCTGCGACAATGCCTGTTAAACAACAATAATACATTGAAATCTGTTTTTTAATATTAAAATAAATTAAATTAAAAATACATTTTGAAGTTTTATTTTCCTAAAATATTTTTAGAAAGTCGTCATTTTACACCTAGTAACGAACTGGTTTTCTTTTGGATTCCAATCATTTTAGATATATTTAAATTTATTGAAAATAATTGGATTTCAGTTATTACATAGTAACTTAAATTTATCGAATCAAGTTAGAATATAGTTATTGTACTGCTCGATACAATTACTCATTCCGAGCGTTTCTAGCCAGCGGTTTTGTATAGGATCCAGTACGTACAAATCCAAAATCTAGTAGGGGAAAACCGAGTTCCCATTAATTTTGTAGTGGATTCCAGACATATTCGAGAAAAAATGTCGTACGGGGCCCCCTCAGGAAACATTTTATCAATTAGAAATATTACATAAACCATATATGTATTTCATTTTTTATTTTATATATTAATTTAATTTCTTCGTATATGGTTCTGGGTATATCAATATCTTCAAGTGCCGATCCTTACATAATTTATATTTTGTCTCTATAGAAATTTATTAAATAAAAAAAATGTTTGCTCTCAAATGAAAGAAAATTCCAGGAATCATTCAAGCTGTATCAGGCTAAGGGAAATAAGAATTATTTAGCTAGAAGTGGAATAGAGCTGAAGAATGCTTTATTTGGCAAATTATTCAGGCCTTGCTGTGGTTAAGGTTGACTGCTTGATAAAGAAGTTGAGCTTTTGGATTAAGGACCTTTTAAACCTGAAGAAAAAGTTTCCAATGGAGAGTTTTTTAGATTAGATTTTTAGATATGCGTGCGCATATATTTACAGTAGCAAAAAAAAATATTTCCGAATTTTGTGATTCAGAATTTTAAAACGTAGAATTTTGAAAAGAAAAATTTTTTAAACCGGAATTTAAAAAAAAAAAATGTAAAACAGAATTTCGTAATAACAGAATTTAAAATCCCTAAAAAATGTAGTCAATTACTATATAGTATGTCCTCTCCCCAGTACAAACTTCTTCAAACTGAATTTGTTATAAAAATATTATAAAGAACATATTATTTTAGTCATCAAATAAATCGCTCTTCAAGAAAGAGCTAAAATAAACGTGCAGCTAAAATAAAAAGAATGTGCTCCTAAAATAAAATAATTTGAACCTTAAAATAACACAAATGAACAGTTAGAAAGTATAAGCAGCTCCAATAAAGGGTTCTTGTCCTTAAAGTATAAAGTTAAGCGCACGATTGTTTGCGTCCCGTTTTTCTTTTGGTGCACACTTGTAAGGTGCATATTTTTATATAATTAAGGGGTTGTGTTAGTTGTGTTTTAATTTTTTTTATATATATATATTTTAAATCAAACATTTAGAAAACTGGAAATTATAACGCGACCAAATTTATGAATTTAATTTAAAATAAAGGCAAATAGAAACTCTGTCGCGTCAAAATGTCTTAATTATTGAAATTTTATATTTCAGGAATTCTGTCGCGTCAGTCTTTCTAAATTTTAATTTTTGTTTTTTTCTGTGCACACATTTTTTTGTGTTAGATTTTCAATTATTTGGTGGACAATATTTGGTAAACGCTAAATTGCCATTATGATGCCATTATTTTATGCAATGAAAATAAAAGCAGAAAAACATAAAAAAATAAAATAGATGTACATTTAGAGGATTTTTAATTTAAATATATTATTTTAATATTGAAAGATAAACATATCAAAAATCATATTTTAATCAGTTCATTTGAATTTATTTAACTACGAAAAATATAAGTTTTTTTCATCCCCTATATTTTTTGTTTCCCTAGACATATATATATATACTACTACATACATCAATAAATCAACGTTTTTAAAATTATTTTATCAGTAATCCTTTCGGGCTCGATTTATAGATAACAAACGTATCGCAATCTCTCTATCCATATACTAAATCACGGCGTGCGCAACATCGAAAAGACCTTCTCAACTTAATAGCTATAAGTTAACTATATTTTTTGTTGTTTTAAATTAGGTACATTTTTTGATAAATATTAAATAATATATGTATGTTCATTATATATATCTCAGTTAAAATATATAAAATATAATATTTAAAATAAAATACATATATAGATAGATGTACTGTGCAGAACCTTTGTCACCCCAGAACTTCTCTGTGGAATTGATAAGATAAACAAATATTGATCGAGCTCACTGGATGCATATATATATAATATACACACAAAATTCTACATAATATCATATATATATACATATACATTTACTCTGAATATGAACTGTGTTAGCGTCTGCCGAGCTCGATCACTGATAACGTGCGTGTGTATAGTGTATAGGATAGGCGTCCGACATAATAAGAATATAAGTTTGTTTCCACAGAATAAATATATAATATATGGCATTTTGTACATAACATATAATAATATGCGTAAGGGCAAAACACAGGCACATACACTCACGAAAAACAGCGGAAAAACGAAAACATCCATAAATTTAAGTGTATACATCCATTTGAGATGCGAGTGTGTGTATGTGTGTGTGTGTGTGTTGTGTACACGACTATTATTTATATGCCATTAACATGTTGTTTGTCTTATCAGCGAATAGCTTTTGCTTACCGGATCAAGGGTCGTTCGGATGAGTCGTGCTGGTCTGTGGTCTCGGCGTCAACGACGGCCATCGTCGTCGTTTCTTCGGCTATGTAGCAAAAAAACAACGGAGACGTCTGATTGGCGCTCTGATCGTCGCTGAAACCACCATCGCGGATAAGGTCTAAAGATCAAGCGAATGAATTATTTTATTTTTTTGTTTGTTTGCTGGAAAGTGCAATGAAAACTTTAAGAATATGTTTTACTGACCTTCAAGCGTCAACTGAGGACCATTAGACATTTGCTCAAAGTCAGCTAGTTCCTGTAAACAAACAAAGGATTTTTATTAAAATAATAATATAAAAATGTTTTTAGTGGAGCTGTTGAAGAAGATCCCAATGATGCAATTGATATCAATAACAACAAAAACAGTTAAAAACACAACTCGTTGAAGAAATAGATCGATGAGCGAAATGCTTTGGCAATCTGCTCCTTTTTAATTACCAAACTGCGACAGAGTGTATTATTGATCTATCAATATATAATAAAAAGAGCCTGGAATTTCGGTGTCAAAAAAATGCACAAATATGTACCATAAAATGCACTACAAATGCAAAAATTTAGAACTAAATAATAAAAAATATGCACAAAAAATATAAAATATGCAAATAAAAATAAAAAAATATGAACAAATAATTTATATTATAAATAAAATAAAATTTAAATTTAATTAAATTATGTTTTAAATATTAAAAATGGTTGCTACTATTAATATATATTTGTTACCATAAATAATTGTCACCAAAAAAACTTTTTTGCTGTAAATAAATTATTGAGCAAAAAATATTTTAAATTATGTTTTGTTTTTTATATATGTTTTGCATTTTTGTGCACATGTTTTTGGGCACATTTTTGTTTTTATTTGGTGGCATTCTTTTGGGCACAATTTTTTTATGGGACTATATACTTTTTTTGTACAATTTTGTTTGAATATAATAAATCCAAATGTGCTCGGTATAAATACAATTACAAAATTAAGTATTATTATTTCACATAAATAAAATAAAAAAAAAATAATAAATATTAATAAAATGTAGTAAAAGGTGACAGGCAAACTATACCTTGTAAAAATCTCCCAAAATCTCTTTTCTCTCTTCCTCTCTTGTGTTTTTGTTAAATGAAAGAAGAGTGCTGCGCTTGCGCAGCACATGATTGTTGTTGTATACTGAAAATGTTTTGGGGTCTATTTCATGCCGCCGTAGTAAAATAGTCAAATATCTTCAAAATATGCGCTAAAATATGCAAACATGCTCTAACCTAAAAATATGCATTTAAATTCTTAAAATATGCAAAATAGATAAAACAAATTGGTCTCATTTGATTGGAAATTCAATCAGCTATATTTTAGTACCCTTAAAGATATGTTTAAAATAATGACAGGCAAACATGTATTTAAATATTTATCCTTATATTATTTATTTGACCACACTTTACCACCATCATAAATGAATGCACAAACTATAGAGGAATGACTAAATTTTGCTATATATAGAGATGTTTTACGAATATGGCGGATTTAATTGTAGTATTGTGTCAGAATTTATATCAAACAAGGCATCCTCGGACTACATTATCATCTTCCATAAATTAGACCCAGAGGAGATTTCAAACATTCACTAAGCCTACTTATTTTTTTTTAAATATATGATTAAGCATTCATAACAAAATCTTAGAATCTATAAGAATTCACCACGAAGCATCAAATAAAATACAGCAACAAATTCTTTTGATCTAATATTTCTTAAAAGGCTGTACTCATGAACCTTTTATGTCAAGGTCCAAATGGTTGTTTTAAAAAATCATGACGGAACAGGTAGCCTGTTAAAGTATCGAATCATCAATATGAAATTATAAAAATTATTGTAAAACATAGACTTTACATTTAATTGTTGGTCTAAGGTTAAAAGCATTATAATATGGGTAAGGCTGAGAAAAATATAAATTATTCAGCCAGAACTGGAATAAGGGCTGAATAATATCCTATTTTGCACAATATTCAGGCCCTGCAGTGATCCAGGTTTGTTGGTTTAATAAGGAACCTAATAAATGCTTATTCAGCCTTTATTCAAGCTGAGCTTATTCAGGTTATTTGGATTAATATGGGTAATAAATAAAAAAAACTTCCCATGGGGAGTTTTTTTAGATTCTTTTGTAAAATACCATATGGTATTTGACTAAAGTTTTTAGGTATTTTAAATTATTTTTTTAACAAAATTTGTTTTTTTTTAATTAGGTTTTTTTTTAAAATAACGTTTATTTTTTTTAATTATTTTTTTTTCAAAATTACGCTTTTTTCATAATTTTTTTTAAAATAATATTTTACAAAATTCTGCATTTTAAAAAATCTGGATTTCAAAAATCGTTTTTTTTTGTTTCTGTAAGCATATTTTATAATCCGGAATTTTGAAAAAAAAACGATTTTTATAAAATAGAGTTTTGTTAAAAAAATAAAATCCCTAAATTTCGGAAATAAAAAAAGTTGTTTCTGTAAGCATATTTTCGAATTATGAAAAACAGAATTTTGTAAATCAGAATTTTGAAAAACAGAACTTTGTTAAAAAAGAATTTAACGTCAAAAACATTTTCTGGATCCGCTTATGCCTGGGACTCAGGTAAAAAACTTTGTTCTAAAATGACTTATTTTATTGTATTTTTAAAAATCTATACTTATAATGATTAATATATATTATCCCATTTGGAGTAGTAATAACTAATAAAACATATTTTTAAAAATTTTCTAAATAATACTTTGTGTAAGAAATTTTTGTATTAAGAAATAGAAATAACAATTTTTTGTGTAAGAAATTTCTTTATAAAAAATATTTTTTTGTACTATTCCTGCCATTGTAGCAAGTGCTAAAGGTTCATTTAGCTTCCTTGCCAGAAACAAAAATGTTCATCGCCCATGCTCATCACAAGATCGTGTTTTAGGACTTGCTACTCTTTGCATCGAAGCACCCTTGGCAAGGCAGTCAGATTGTAATGCTATAATAAGAGATTTTGCCACCAATAAAGCAAGAAAAGATTATTAAGAAGAAAAATATTTATAATAAAAAAATAAAGAAGAATTTAAATTTAAAAAAATAACAATCGTTTTCTTTATTTCTATTCCACGGGCCTTTTTTCTCTCGGCGGCCCTGGAAGGCGCTGGGATTAGTTAGTTATTTGAAATTTGTATATTTACTGCGCGAGTTTACTCAGAATCAGAATGTATGTATCTTTGCACATGATTTAATGTATTATGTATATATACAAACAAACTTAAATTTATTACAGAATCGATTTTTATCAATAGCTATTGAATTTCTTTTTTTAAATTCGGAATCACTTTTACATGAAATTGATTGAAAGTTTTAATTGCTTAGGGAATCGCACTCTTAAAGTCATAACTAAATAAATTTCAAAAAATGCGTGCCAAACAAATGAACCCAATATATATATATATAGTATCAAAAAAATATTTTTTGTGAACAATACATTTTTAATATGAAAAATGAATAGGAAAAATAATGGTCAATTCCATTAGGATCACAATTTTTAAATGATTGTTTTGAAGACTCAAGGCTTTAGCAATAAATTCAATATATGATTCCTAAAAAAGTAAATATTTTAAAGGAAAAAAACTAGCTAGTAAGTATATGATCAAAAAAAAACTAGTTAGATCAAAGGTATATTTTTAATTTTAACAATAAGCTGTATAAGGCTAAGGGAAATGAAAAATAATTATCCCAAAAGCGAATAATGCCTTTTTGACTAAATATTCAGGAGTAACCGTTATCCAGGTTTTTAGCTTTATTACCTAATCAGCAAAAAAGGTTTTAGTCGGGTCTCAAATCAATTTTTGTACTTAAGGTACCGAAGAAAAGGTCATTCCGCATTTATTCTGGTTGGGTTTATTCAGATAGTTTAGCCTAATAAGGTACTGAATAAAAGCTAGGTGTTACTCAGTTTGGAGCTGAATAAAAATCTGAATACGGGCTCGAAAAAGCGATTATTAAGATCTTGTTTTAAATTATGAACAAAGTATATATCTATATATATATCCATTTTTAGTACACAACATATTTTTTTAAGAAAAACATAAAGGGAAGAAGGGGGATTATGGGAGAATTTTACAGGGTATATTTTGCCTGTCACCATTTTTACCATAATTTTTTTTACTTAGCAAATATAAAACATAAAAACAAACAAAATATTTATTACATCTGAAGAAAAATGCATGATCTTTTGCAGTCAGAGGTTGAGTAAGGCTTTACTTAGTCTATTTATGCAGTTCTTATGAAGCCGTATTAGCCATAATAAACTAATTAAAAGTAATCATTTTATCTGAATAATAAAGTCCTAATGAAACCTACATAAAACTTTATTTAGCAGGGGGGATAAAAAGGATCAGATATTATTTTGCTGTTCTAAAGACAAAAATGATTCTTATTTTATTTATCGTAAAAATAGAAATTTAAAATCGTGCCTAAAAAATGCACACAAAATAAATCTGTGGATAAAATTATTGCGCACCATAAATCATGCTTAGCTTAAAATAAAAAATGCTTAGTCATAAAAAAGTACTTTATCAAAAAAAAATGATTTTCATAAAAATATGAACCAGCGGTACTTTTTTTTAGAAAGTGCTAAATTTGCAAATTGTAAAAGTTATTTTATTTTATGAAACATTATTTTACACTTAAAATATTGTTATCGAAATTTACCAAATAAAATCATCTCACTTTGATGACTCATCGTCACCGCATTGTATTATCTTCTGAATCCATAAAACGCCTCGCAGTGACTCACGCTCGCATTGAATTACATTGTCCTCGGAACTACTCATAAAATCAATTTCACGCCAAAACATAAGCATATATTTAATTACTGTAAATCTCAAGTAAGCGCCGTAATAAGATTTACGAGTACCTACTTTACATAAGAAATGAGACTGCATGAAAACTGAATGAACGAACATGACTCAACCCGTCAGACGCAAGGTTGCCTAGACAGGACCTATATATAATTACTGTTAGTATGGACTTTGCACTTGCTCGCATAAGCAAATATGCGAAATTGTACCGACAACACACGGTAATATGGTCTCTTTGGGCAGGTAGTTTTTTATTGCCATTTCAACGATTGTTAGAATGTAACACACTTGCTGCAAATTACTTGAGGCAAACCTGTCAGGATATGAGAAACGTTATGCACACACAGCATATTGTAAAATATTACCAATATTTGGTTATAATTATAAAACGTGCGAGAACAAACGCCCGACACAAGACGTGCGGTTGGAAGACGGATGTAGTTTTGTTATATGAGTTTGAAGAAGAAATGCTATAAAGATGCGGTAACCTGTATCATGTCAATAACGTAACGCAGATCTTCCTTAACAGCCGGGCGCACAATCACGTTTTTTGTCTGGTCGGTGGACGTCATCTTGTGTATCACTGAGGCACTTTTAATTTCTTTTTTCTCAATTTAATACAGGTGAGTTAAATAAAACGCCAAAACTATCAGACAACTGCCACGTTCGAATGAGTGTGAGAAACTGGAAACTCGCTTAACTGCACCAATAACTGTTATTTCTATATGCTAATGTACATAGCTGCTATCTTCCACGCACTTTGATTAGATAAGTTTTTAATCGCGCTAGATTAGCCCATAACTCTTGAGAGTACCCCGCCCAGGAGCGTATCGTGTTTTTTTTCCTTCTAAAAACATGATTGGAATTTTTGTACTTACAATCACCAATACAACAATAACAATTCGAGTGTCTGTATATAAATTTAGAAATTTGAAATCAGCGAAACATGTGTTTCGAGTTTTGCCTGATACGATAAAGAAACTCTAGGAAAAAGTCGAGAAAACGTGCGATAAGGGTCGTGTTATCACGCGTGCGCATGAGCTGCACTGCCCGGGCGGCTGGTTATCTTCTCTCATGCGCTATTTACATTTTGTAGTACAATAGTTTTACATTATGTCTGAATTCAAGTATTCTGTATGCACATAAAATTATATACATATTATAATACAGGATTTAAAAGAGTTGTGCAGCATGCGCAGATAAGTCCGAGATAAGACGTTTATTTTAAATGCGCCCGATTGTTTGTTTGTTGATGTTTTGGTGGTATTTGCGCGATTGTATTGTTGTGATAACAACGCACTCATTTTATTTAAATTTTATGCATATATATTTTGCAATTGTACTTACTCACTTGGGATTACATTGCATTTGTATGTTGTTTTTTTATTTAAAATGCGTATTTCAATTATTATTTGGACTTTGACAAAATTTTGGAATGAACTAAGCGAATTAATTAAAATTAAATTATTGTATTGTATCGTAAATATAAAGATAATTTTTTGACACAATAACAATAATATAATATAGCTATTTATAACATCTCTGAGGTATTAAAAATGCATGTATTCAGAATTATGCAGTATTTCAAATACTTATATTTCAAATAATATTTAATATACTTTGTTTTTTTTTGCCGTCAACGGTTTTACCCAGCTGACCATTTTTTTTAATCATTTCTTTGTACAATAATTATACATGTGGTAGTGAAACCATAATACATGAAATAATACATTAATTAAACAAAATATATAAATAAAACAATATAATATCGAAGTAATACAAAATCAGGCTCAGATATTAAATCCTTCCAGGGACAACTATCCAAACATCTAATTATAAGATCCATGCACATAAAGTTACACAACTTGTAGTGTTTAACAATTCTAAACGTTTAAGACATTACCAATATAATCAAGATTCCGGGTTGGACCTAACGTTTCGCCGGAACGCGTCTCGCGAGATGTTAAAGTCAAACAAGCCGGAAAAACTGATAAAAGACTTGGCCCTGCTAACCCATACGAAATTCTGTGCTTTTTACTTTTAAGAAGTCATGTTTGCGCAAAACTCGAGCAGGTACATTAAATTGAACTAGTGACACCAAATATGGTGCGTCTGCATTTTGACGTCTAACTGAAAGTGACGAGCTACAAACGCCCACAACAGTTCGCATAGAGAGGAAGGACAAAATAGTCCTATCTTACTACCTCAAGTCGAAGTGCATACTGAACACATTTCTTCTGTATAGACTCTAAAATATTATAATGCATTGCGTGAACCGGATTCCATACTACCGATCCGTATTGCAAATGTGATCTGACAAGAGCACAATACACGATTTCTAGCGCTTTTAAGTCTACAAATTCGGAGAAGATCCTCTTCATGAAACAGAGAATTTATTATGCCTTTAAAATTGTTTCATTATAGTGTTTTCTGAACGACAACTTCCCATCAAAGAGAACACCTAAATAACGAATTTCAGACAATCTTGCTAAGGAGACAATTCCACTTACATTCTGAAGACAATGAATCTAGGTCACGCAGTAGGCCCTCGCAATCTGATAACATATAAGGCATTTGGAGTTGGTAAATACAGTAGCAATATCGTTTATAATCAGGTTGAAAAGAAGTGGTCCCAAGTGACTACCCTGGGGCTCCCCGAATCTCACTGTAAACAAACTAGACCGCCTCGATCTTAACATATTGTGTTCGACCGTTTAGATATGATTGAATCCAACACAATATAGATGAGTGCACACCTATTTCGTGCAACTTGTTGATAATATAGC
>JAAAKO020026308.1:0-30215 GCA_010015015.2 Bolitophila cinerea
GAAGACATATTTGAGTGTAAGTGTAAAAATAGTCTGCATCAGTTCTGCTCGAGTTCTGCAGCTTCTGGTGGATTGAATGTTATTTAAATGATAAAATACCATGTTTATTAAGTAGTAATATAAGTTAAATGATTTTTATTTTTATTAAATTTTTGTGTATTTTTATTTATTTTTTTTACTATTTCTGTTTTTTTATCGACTTTTTTTGTATATATTTTATTTATTTATACTATTTTTATGTCTATTCTAACCAGATCAACCAAAAGTATGACAATGCATGTCCCTTTAATTATTTAAATTACACATAAATGTGTTTTATGTTTTCATTATTTTCAGTCATACTTGTTATGGCATATTCGGGCATATTTTACCCATTAGAGCATATTTGGACATATTTTACCCATTAGAGCATATTTTGGCATATTTACCCATTAAAGCATATTTGGGCATATTGTATCCATTAGCGCATATTTGGGCATATTTTACCCATTAGAGCACATTTGGGCATATTTTATCCATTAGAGCATATTTGGTCATATTTTACCCATTAGAGCATATTTGGTTTTTAGGTCATATTTTACCTTTTTTGGTCATATTTGGTCATTTTTCGGCATATTTGGACATTTTTCGTCTTTTTTTGTTTATATATTATTCATTCACAATTATTAATGTAAAATTCACTAACTATGTGTTACTTAGGTCCTCCACGAGACATTATTTATGTCAGGGCATATGTCACGATATCAAAAAGTCTCGTAGAGACCCTAATGTGTCATGACAAAAATTTTGTCTACCGATATGTCCGGCGGTACTGTCCTGACAAAATTATGTCTAGGCTACTAACATTTTTGACATACTACTAACATCTAGTGGAGGCACACTGTTACGCGCTGTAATTATTTAGTAATTTTAATTATTTCAAATATTTTTATTTATTTTGAACAAAAACAATTAAAGTTGTACCAAAAGAAAATCAATATTGACATAATAAATAATATACATTTTGTACCCAAAAACTGTTCCCAAATTAATACGAAAAAAATAAATTAAAAATGTTCCCAAAAACATGCGTACGTAGAAAAATGCACTATCATTTTTTTGTATTAAAATTTTTAACACTAGGGCAATTTTTTTGGCGATAGGATTTTTTACCCAGCAACGTTGGCCCTGCTGTCTACTTTGACTTTTAAACAAGAGAAAAAACTACAATGGAAACATAATTCTTAGAATTTGATTTTATACATTTTCCCCATGTCGACATTCACACATTTTTTTGGTATTTTGCCCGCGGTCGTTTACCCCGCCAACACTGACACATTTTGTAATTGTATTTATTAAAATTCAGAAATATTATGAGGGTAGTTATAAATCGTATTTTGAAGGTATACTTTATAATCAATCATGCGATATTAAACCTTTTAAAAAAGCTAACAAAACGGGGCAGGTGACGGCAGTGTGAACGTCCAAAAAATCAAATTCGTAAAAACTGCGAAATTCGGTGTAGGTCCTTTGCATGAAATACAATTAAAAATTGTGTCGTTGTTAGCGGGGTAAGCGACCTCGGGGTAAAATACCAACAAAAAAATGTGTGAATGTCCATGGGGGAAAATTCCGCGGGATGAAATTCTCGATTTCTGAATTTAAAAATCGAATTTCTCATGTTGTGACTTCGTTTATATGAATTGCAACGGGGTCTATGACATGCCGCCCATTTTTTCATTAATATGTAGATTTTTTAATGTTAATTTTATAATTTTTAGATATTATTTTGCCATTTTAAGGGCATATTTTGACGTTTTAAGTGCATATTTGTCGTTTTTGGGTCATTATTTAAGGGTTTCAAAAAGTTATTTTATGTAAAAAAAATTAATTAAATAAGTAAACACAAATAATTTTATTATTTTTGCTTGTAGAAATCTGCCAGCTTCTCCAGTAACCCTGCCGTTAGCACCTGTATGGTGGCTTCTGAGACCTTATTGCTGACTGCATTCCATTTATTTCTTAAATCTTTCTCGTATTTGGCTTCCATCTTTGTTTCCTTCAATTTAGTTTTGAACAGAGCCCAATATATCTCAACAGGCCGAAGCTCTGGACCATTTGGTATTTGGCACAATTTCGATGTTATTGTCTTTGCACCATTTGAGGGAAACTTTGCTGCAGTGGCAAGATGCTAGATCAGGCCAAAAAAAAGTAGACATTCTGTGTGTTTCTAATAAATGGAAGCAATCTTTTCTGGTGGCACTCTTTCAAATAATATTCACAATTAATAGTGCCAGTTGCTACGTAACTCTGATTTCTTAGCCCACAAGTGCAAATCGCTTGTCATACGAGAAACTTCTTGGGGAACTTTTACTTTTGTTTTGTTCTAAATTGTTTCTCGACTTGTCTTCGTTCTTTTGCGGTATAATACTCCTGACCTGGCAATTGGGAGAATCTTGACAATACATAAGTTCCATATCCATAATACAACAATCGAGTTTTGAGAAAAAATCTGACTTCAACTTTTTAGCTCGGCGCTGTGCTTCCGGGTTCTTTGTGGAATTCCTGTCAGGTACTGACTGTACTTTGTAAGTCTTAAGACCCACAGCTGCTTTGATTTTGTGAACTAAATACTTGCTGCAGCTTGCTTTTGCCGCCAATTAACGATTTGACAGCCTTGGATTCTTCTCTAACAAATTAAGGATTTTCATCGACTTCTGTGGGCATACGAAACCTTTTTTTCTTCCAGAACCAATTTTCCTGGCAACGTTCAAGTCTCTATCAAATTCCTTTAGAACATTTGATACCGTTTTTTGTGAAACGTTTGCCTTGTTGGCAAGTGTTTTCTTTAGAGACGGGCCACTAAAGAAGACTTCAATTTAATTCGAAAAAAGATATTTTAATAAAAATAAATTGCATCACTAATTCGACGATTATTATTTCGTCAAAAGATAATAAAAAATAATTCCAGGGATCACAGCCATTATTTTGTCCTTTTGTGATTTTTTTGGGAAACCACTTTAACTTCTATTTTTTTTGGATTAGGTATTGGTAGGTGAGTTTGGAGTGTCGGATGAGAAGTCTGGTTAATACTACTGCTACTACTGGATAGGCCTGTGTAGGGTGTCCTTCTTTACTCTTTTTTTTTTAACTTTTCTGTGAAATTTAACCATTTCATGTTCCATTTTTGTGTGATTTTTTTTTATTTGTTTGTAGACGTCGTCTGGTAGTATTGTTGATTCTTCTTCGTTGATTGCTTCTTTTGCTGCGGTGTCTGCGAGTTCATTGCCTGAGAAGTGGCAGTGTCCGGGTACCAATACGATAATGACATTTTGTTTATCAATGAAATTAATAATTTCGATTGCAATCTGATTCTTGGTGAAGGTTTTTTAAGTAGTTTTAATGCACTCAAAGAGTAGGAAATTATTATTCCGTAAAGAATTTTTGAGTGTTTTAGCCACTTGCTCTTTTGATGGCCAATAGATCTACCGTGAATGAACTGCATATCTCTCTTATTTTAAATTTAAAAGTGTTAGTGGGGGTGACAACCCTCAAGAGACTTCGATCCGTCTGTGTAAACTTTGACATGATTAGGGTACTTTTGTAGTATTTCAATAAAGTTCTTTTGAATTAATTCTGGAGTTCTGGAACATTGCGGGAGATTGTCGATGATTTCAGGTGGTTTGTCCAGGGTGTAGTATGGATGGTTTCAATGTTTGGCTTGGGCATTGTCAGGTTGTATTTTTCGCTTAGCTTGTACCACAATTCGGCAAATGTAAATTTAAATTTGATTGATTCGGGCGGGGTCTGTGGTGTAAGATGTAATTTCTTGCCATGTTTTCTTTTTGGGTGTAGATCTTTAATTGGGCTTGTTTTAAAAAGACCCCGTGGCAATTTGGAGTCCTTAGTTGTGAATGGGATCAAGTTGTTTCAGGGTCGCGGATGCGTAAGCAATAGCGCCATATTATATTCTAGACAATACAAGAGTTTGGTACAGATACAAGAGATTTTTTTATCTCTGCTCCCCATTGTATGCCAGATATATATTTTAGTACATTCATAGCTTTGTTGGCGTTTATTTTAATTTGTGCGATGTGTCTCTTATAGGTCAGTTTTGAATCGAAAAATTGAAAAACTTGGTGCTTTTTTGTTTCAATTCTGCCCCTGCGTACATTAAAAATATATTTTATTATAAATTAAATATATATATAAATATATATATATACCTATATTTATTAAAATTTGAAACAATATAAAAATTCGTATATTTTTTATTCTAGTACATTTTTTACAATGTAAAATAGCCCGGGTGTATGCAATTTGTGTACCTAAAAAAATATATCAACGCTCCTACATCTCTGCAACTATATCAACTTACAATACACTTTAGTACACCTTGCCGCTCTATTCCACTACTTCATCTATACCAAAATCTACACTACAAAAGTTTTTCTAAAATGGTCGTCGATCCACCAACGAAGCGGGACAAATTGTTCAAAACAAATCAATTTGCATCGAGTGTCTAAAGCGTGCGCGACTAAAATTAATCACCATAATATAACAGGTTCACAGCTAATCCATCTATCGAAAAAGCTTTCCATCAGCGCGTTTCCTTGAGTCTCAGTCACTCTTATAAAATTCGGTCTATAACTGAGTGTATTTTTGCGCGATTGTGCTGTCACCCGAACACACCACACACACGCAAACACATCTGTATATATGTGTTGCGATTTTGTTGTTGTATTCGATTTTGGGTAAATAATTGCGTGACTATATTATCAGACACACCAACGACTCTGTATTTTATGCCGGAATTTGTGTTGTTGCCTGCTGCTGATCATCCTTAAATGGCGTATGAAGTTCACTGTTCAAGAAGATCGCTGAACTAAAGCATTTTGTGTTCGTGAAGCATATTGCGTATGTAGTCTATGATCTGCATCCAGAAAACGCGTTAGCGGTAAGTGTTTGCGGTGTCTTTCTCTTATCGTTGTTTAGCGGTGAGATGATTATTTGTGGTTAAGGTTTATTTGTAAACATGGCTCTTTTATGCAATGTGGTAGTGGTTCCTGAAATATAGTTCTATTTGTTATGTTTTTAAAGTAGTTATCATGGCATAACTGCATTGCAGGTGATGACAACCTATAATTTTTTGACCTTTTCGCAATAATAACCCACATTTTGTATTATTTCTATAAAGAGACGTATTCTATAATTACAATTTACAAACATATTTTTTCATTATTTCCAATTTCAAAATATCAATTACTACCGGCATTCTTTTATCGCTATATTCTTACACCTCTGTGATAACAAACTGCACACTCGCAACCAATTAAAATGTGGCATATTTATATTTATAATCGTACAAAATCAATAAACGTTTTGTGTTTCAATAACAATTGTATATATGTGTATAATGTTATCTCTTCCGACAGAAAATCACTTTACCATTAGTAGCGACCTCAACGAAAACACCACAACTTTTCGTGTGCCCAAAACAGTAAACATTTTGTTGTTGTTTTTTTTTAAATTATAATTAGTATATGTGTCTCAGATAAGTTCAAACATTGTGGCAAAACACTGATAACCAGAAATAAGCTTGAAACTTTGAAATATATATTGTTTATAAAAAATTGCATCTGTATTTCAGAAATGTCTCGCTGGAACAAGGGAAAAAGTCAGAACTTCACAGTGCCTTTGGACGCACTGGTCAAAGACAAGGATAACAGTAATCGTCCAGTGGCGGCAAGGTCTGCTGGAACAGTGGGAAAATGGGGAATCACAAGTTTCACCTCGATACGGGGCTCGAGTTTTGGTGAGTTTATTTCACCCTAAAAAGTTTATTTCATATAAAAATACATCTTTTATTTAGATTTTGGATCGTTCAGTCCACCAAATGATTCACACCAGCAACCATCAAGCTCGAATATCTCACCACAGTCTGGCGATGGAAATCTCACGCCAAACCTTAATGCGCCTATCCTAGAATCACCCGCGCCCAAGCTAAAAAAGTTCTTTAAAAGCAGAAACGTTGTACCAGATCTTAACTCGTTTACGTTGCATCAGCAGTCTACGGAGCAACTTTCAACTGTCGTTGCCACGGGATCTACAGCAAAGCCGAAAATACGTCTTAAAATTAACAAAAAAACATTAAAAAGTGAAGAAGTGCGAAAAGTCAAAGCGGAAAAAGTACCGAAAGTGAAAGCCAAGAAAATAAAACTAAAGGTCGAGTCGAAAGTGCCAAAACCCGTTGAGCAACCTACTCGTGTTACGTCGCGTGCTCGAAAACAGGTCAACTACTCGGAAGAGAAGAGTCGCAGTCCGTCGCCGAAGACTTTGCAAGAATTTCTGGAGTTAAAACTGGTGAATGAAGACTCGGACTCTGCGCCGGCATCGCCGTCACCGCTAGTCTTACCATCGCCACAACGAATGCCGTCAGCGCCTGCGACACCTTCACCACCAGCGTCACCATCACCACCAGCGTCACCGTCACCAGCAGCATCACCGTCACCACCACCGACCCCGTCACCACCAGTGAAACCGGCACCTCCAGCGCCTCAGTCACCGCCCAAGTTTACGCCAGCTGAAGTGAAACCATTGCAACATTCTGCAAACGTTGCTTCCAAGAGCTCCCATGATCATCCGCCCATAGTTCTACGAATTTCAAAAGTAAGAGCAATTTTTATAGCTATTTTAATCAAAATTCAAAAATATCAAAAAGGTTATTAAAGATTATTTATTTTTATTAGTTGCGTCAATCTTTACATGAAATACTAGATCTTTTACCTAGTTCCTCGTAATTTTTTTTTGGATCATCATACCATTCCACAAGCATATTTTTTTTAAATATTATTTTTCATTTAATAAGACATACAAAAACAAATTAAAAGGAAAAAAAATCAATTATAAAAAAAAAACAAACGGATTTAAACATGAGAATTGAAAAAAAAATTAGACATAAAATATACTAACTTAAACTAGAAACTCGTCCGAAGAATGCTCAATTTTATTAGACCTTAGACGTACTCCATAGCAAAACACATGCGACATGATTGACGCACACATACACTATCGTGTTGTTTAAATTATGCATGCTGTAAATACAAGAGTATATAATATGAGTATATAGGTAACGTGCACGGTGCACGCGTGTTGTTTTACTTCGGAATCGACGAAACGAATAAAGGCGGTGTTATAGTTGGTTAACACGCTAAACAGCTCGCACGTTCGTTGTTTTGGTGATCAGTTTGGTGTTTGCGCGCATTTTAAACCACATATCTTTTTTGATTTGCTTTAATCAATTTGATACAAACGTGCATACTCAAACGGTGTTTACTATGGAAAACGTAATCCGTAATGTGTTAAAGAGTGAGCTGCTGCAGTGAAAGCTTTTTCTGGCCTTGATTCAGATATCAGATCAATATTAAATACTATGATCGATATCATGTATAAAATATAAAAAATAATAAATAATAAACATTAAAAATATGTCCGAGGTACGTCAATTATCCTAAATGTAACTTGTGACAAATGATCTAAATAAAACTATGGCGCAACAAGTTTTGATAACACTTTACAATTATGCGGTCTCAAGTATCAAAATTGTCATACACAATCGCCGTCTTATTTAAAAATAAATGTATATATGTATACATATACTTACATCCGTATTTTGTACATATCAAACACTTCTATTTCATTCAAATTTAACACTATGTTTTAGAAATTATCGCTTTGAATAAACACGAGCAAGCATTCTCACTCACACTCACACAAAGACGTACACGTTCGATTGCGAGCGTTTGTGTATGGGAGTGTGTGTGTATGTTTTGTGAAGCATACATAATTTGAGCTGTTTTACGGAGTATGTATAATTTTGATCGCTTGGGTCGCTCGCGGTCGCAAACATGGTTTTTTATGGATATTATATATTTTCCGTCTCTTTTTAACACAGTGTTTTCATAAACTGTCGCTTGTAGTATTTAGGTACACACAGGTTTATTGTTTTGGCTTCTTTGAGCTGTCCGGGTGTCTTGCTCTATTGCTTGTAATACTGAGAATATTTATATTTCTTAATAACATAAATATATTAAATCTAATAATTATTGTTTGGTTTCAGGGAACATCTCGCATAGTCAGCTCAGACAGCGAAGAAATAATGAACTCACCACCGTACCGTAGGTCACCTCCACCCGTCGTGACTGCTACTGCTGACGAGAAATCTACGGCCGAGCTATTGGCCATTCTCTCGGACGATGCCCCCACGCCTCCAAAATTGGAAGCGGCAACTGTTATCGCTGAGCCTCCGCAACGTAATTATGAATCTATAAAGATAAAAATAAAAACCAAACTAGCTCGAGCCTATATCGAAGAGAACGGTCCACCGGAATCGGTTTCTCCACCGAAGATTACACGCAGCACACGCGCATCGCGTCGCAATCAGCCCGTAGAAGTAGAGCATGAAGTGTTCAATTCACAAGCGACCGAAAACCTTGATTTGTATCGCACATTGAGCACTTCTCCACTGCCTCCATCCGAACGCGATTTTGACTCGCAGAGCTCTGTACAGGGTAGTGTGTCATCAACATTCATTGCCAGTGGCCTACAAGAGGACAGTCGTGTAATTCGAAGCCGAGACTCAAGCAATGCGTCCAGCGATCGTGATACCAGTCAGGACAGTTCACTGGTCGCACCACCTTCTGAAATAGACATACGATTATCTGCCGAAGTGGACAGTGACTGTGGTTCGCAATCCCCAGCGCGTCCAAAACATTGTGATTCTCCGGTAGTTTTTAGTTCACCTTCTCCGCTTCCGCCGCCGCCCTCACCGCCACCGGTGCGAGTCGGGCGACACACCAGGAGCAAACAAAACGGAAGCCATGTAATATCAAATTTATTAAAAATAATATACACATATTTATATTTTTTAATATTAATTTTGTAGGAAAATCTCGTAGAAACCACACCACCACGTCCTCAGGTCACCAAGAGCTACGGTAGAAAACGAAAAGTGGTCGAACCTCTAGTGGAATCTGCTAAAAGTGCACCGCAGGCAATGGATGCCGACACCACACACCAACACGACAGTAAATCACCAAATCGTGTATCGGATGACTTCAGTTCGTCTGGACCATCTTCTTTAGCTAATGCACCCGCTGCCACAGCGTACAAACCCATTCGGCGTGGTGGAAGAAAGGCGCCCATCGCAACAATAGATGCTTGTGCTATACCAGCCAGTAATAGTTTTAAAGATGATGCTATACCCGTGAGCCTCCTATCAAGTCTACAGTTGCCCACAGACGATGCAGACACGGCTGAAAAGCCTAGCGTGAAACTAGTGATTTCTAAGAAAAAAGGCAGCATATTCAAAAGTCGTGCCATTGACGCAGATGCTGGTGGTGACAGCAAGAAACCGAAACGTCATCTGTACAAGCATAAGTGGGACGGTGATGAGGAGGACGCCAAAGAGAAGGCTGCTGCATCTGGAACTGGTTCCGATAAGCCATCCAAGTCGGATGCTTACGAAGTGTTTGATGAATATGAAGACGGCGAGCCGTCGGGCGGTGGCCAACTAAATCGTGTCACCAAACAGCGGACTCCAGACTTTGACGGGGATCCACATGCTGACAATGACGGCGGTGATATGATAACTAGCGTTAAATGTGATACCAAAGTCAAGAAATTCTACACAGTCGTAAGAAACGTCAAAAAGGCACATCAAATCCAGGAGATCGGTGAATTCCAAGAGATGGACGATGACGTAGAGTATATTTTGGATGCTTTGCAGTCACACAATCCAATGTCTACGCGTTGCCTTTCAGCTATACAGCTTGCATCGAAATGTATGACACCAGCATTTCGAATGCACGTACGAGCTCATGGAACAATTACCAAATTCTTTAAAGCTCTGTACGATGCGACCAAAGATCAGAGTCTGGGCCTGTGCACCGCGACAGTTATGTTTGTATTGAACCAAGACAATCTTAATATGGACCTGGATCGAGACTCACTGGAATTAATGCTTAATTTGCTTGAGTCGGATGCAAGCCATCGTGACGCCCTGGATGACTGTGGTCTAACGAGGGAGCAATTACAGCGCAACAAACAGAAGGTGCGTGAGCTTTGTGGTGAGATAAAAAATCAAGGCAAATCTATACATCTTAACCTGGACAATATAACGGTCGGTACATTGGCCATGGAAACACTGTTGTCACTGACATCGAAACGGGCTGGAGAATGGTTCAAAGAGGAACTGCGTACACTCGGTGGCCTTGAGCACATTATAAACACTGTGTGTGAGTGTTGTCTGCAAATCTCAGACTATGTGGTTGATTGGACGGACGTGCTGCTGGAGAAACTACGTAAAATTGAGCGTTGCCTGCGTGTTTTGGAGAATGTGTCACAACAAAATGAGGAAAACCAAAATTACATACTTATGTACAAGAACGGACTGGCCATGACCACACTGGCAAAACTGTACAAAATGTGTGATAGTGAGATTTCACTGTACCCAACAACTGATGCAACGCCTAAAGATAATCCAGGTGTAGTGTTACGTGAAACCCTTGTGCCTACGATTAAAGTACTTATCAATCTTACGTATCCGTTTGACGAACGTGCTGTTGGCAGTGCTGTGCTTGGGGCACAGCCAGTTGTGTTCGACACCAGCCTGCATTTGCTATTGCAGTCCTCTCACTATGTGCCTGAACGATGCATTTTTGAGCTTAGTATGTTGGTACGTAAATACACCAGTAGGTTTTTAAGAAATTGTTTTAATTCGCCTTGTGTGATATTCAGGTTATGCTGTTGTTGATTAACCTGACGATGTATACGGTTCCAAACCGTGTGTTAGTGATGGAAGCGAATGCACCGTCTGACTTTGGGAATCAATATGTAAAGGTTCCAGCAATCAGAGCGCTTATAGAGTATTTTCACAAATGCGAAGAGTTTGCAAGGTATTAATTTCAAAATGAAACCACGTCGAGTGGGTAATTGTGAATAAGTTTCTAATTAATGGTTTCTGTTCACAGTGTTGCCGAGAAGAAGACAGACGACATTTTGGACAACCCTCAAAAATCAGAACGCAAGCACAAGTCCCAGGAAGATGTGGACGAAACGGTAACAAAATGTAAGCAGTACAAGGATTATATGTTGTTTTTTGATAAATTAATCATTTTCCTTAATTTTAGTATTACAAAAGGCCGGTCATCACATGGAGCATACGATGCTGGGCAGTTACGTGTGTCTCCTTATTGGACAGCTTATTTTACAAAGCAAAGAAAATGAGCAAAAAGTGCGTACGTTTCTGCATCATAACAACTTTTCTGAAATGATTCAAGTATTAGATAAATACTACAAATTTATGACTCTTACAGCAAGCGTAAGTTATTGATAAGATTATTTTAAGACTACTTAAAGTAAGAATAATATATTTTCTTTTTACAGTCTGATGCTTTAACTGTTGCACACGTAAAACAAACTAAACAGATCATCGAGTACTTTCAAAAATGTGACTTACATTCCACGAGCAGTGATCCCGAAGACAGTGCGTCCGAGTTACCGTCGACATCTTCCTCGTTTCCAAAATCGACAAGCTCCTCTTTCTTCTCCTCCAGTAGCTAGTCGCTGAATTAGGCGCTCAAGTTCATACGTGTTCCGTGGCCGTGTGTATGTGTGTGTGTGTGATTACTTTATTATATTTCAATATTTTTTTATCTATTTTTTTATTTTATAAATGTAATTTATTTTAACTTACACTCAAACATAATCATTGAACTCATTGTTCTTTGAACAAAACAAACAGATGCTTTTGAAACAACCAAACAAATGAAAATGAAATTCACAAACGGACGCGCGCGCGACCTTTAAGAAAATACCGATAGATTTGTATCTAAATGACACATAAAAAGCAAAAAAATATAAAACATAATTCGTATAAATAAATATTGTTTTATGATGTTGTACATTATATATATATATATATTATATATTGTATAATTAATTATAAGTATGTACATTTAAATCGTACTTTTCTTTTAATATATACTTTAACGGCAGGCACATGGGTCCATATTGAGACCTCTGCGTGCATTCGTCTCTTTATTTGACGACATATTCCACATTATTAAATTTAACCTAAAAAACGGTTATAAAGGGGGATTTTATTATTATTTAAAGTTAAAGTTTTCTAATTTTTAACGATATTTGGTATATTAATTGTATATATATTTAAAAAATATATATTAATTTTAGATTTTACTCTGTGCACCAAGCACTTCTTTTAACTGGCCGCGTGGGTAATAAAATATAGCAGGGCAGTTACATATGAAATGAACTGTCATCTGTCAAAGTACAGAAATAAAAAAATCATATTAAATAAAATTGACTTTTTGCAATCTTCAACAAAAATATATTTTAATATTCTTTAATTTATTAATTATAAATAATACATCTCAAAATGAGCGCCAACGCAGTTTCCATTGAGGCGCTAGACAAAGATCAAATAAAAACGGTTTGTTTCATAAACTCTTCTATCGAAATAAATTATAACCTCAAAATGTATTATCATTTAGTTTTCCGACTTTCTGCTATCCTACAACAAATTGTCTGAAATGTGTTTCTCGGACTGTGTCACCGACTTCACCTCGCGTTCGATTAAGTCCACTGAGGTAGGACGATCATTTAATCTGTATACATATGTGCATAACTAATCGATCGATTCTCGTTTCAGGAACGTTGTGCGCTAAACTGCATGGAAAAGTACCTGAAGATGAACCAGCGAATTTCACAGCGTTTCCAAGAATTCCAAATGGTTACAAATGAGAATGCTATCGCAATGGCTCAGAAGACAGGACAAGCTTAAGATACAATGGATGTTGTATACAAATAAAGTTAGCTGTTAAGGTGCGATTTGTTAATTTAGTATGCGTACGGAATCGGATTTATAAATGTGTATGTTCTTCAAATAGAAATACCAATAAATATACATTTTAGTTGTGAAAAACACGTATTCTTTATTCTAATAAATATTTATTTGCAGCCATAATATAAAAAAAACACTAACGTATACAATTGTGTACGCTTAAATAATACCGAAAAAAAGGAACTTGCCTGATACGAAGAATATAAATCTGCTTGAAAAGCTAGATCCGGTCACAGTAATTTTGTAGGATAAATAATATTAAGAGATTACAGGGCGAATTAAAGATGGTATGACTTATGTGTACATTGAGTTATCAGTAACAGTAAACACTATTGCTCGAATAAGACCATCCCGTACTGATTCGTTGGGTGGGCCCACATTAAAAGAGAAACAAACGCTCTCGCAAGTGATCAGTGGCACACATGTGCACATTGGATACCAGCCGACCTTGTTGAATGCAACACCAATCTTGTACACTTTATTGCGTTGAATAAACACAGGTCGATCGAACGAGATCTCAAGCAATGAGTCAAATCTTACGCGTGATGTGCAATGAGTGTATGTGAGACGCGAACCTTGAGAATCTAGCAAATGAGCATACAATAATTCAGAATAACGTTCCGGAATGTTGCCGGTGTTCATGTTCTGCTCTCCCAACACCTGCGTTGGCACCTGAATTCCTGTTATACAAATGCTTCGATCTACCGTAAAGGTAAGCGAACAATCCGAAACGCTTGTATTAAAGTAATCAATTTGCTGCCGAATCGTACGGACGCAGTAAAATTTCCGTGTTTCCATCATATTTCGTGGTGTTGGCTCTCGCATTGGTACACCGCGTTCCATGCGAAATTGCCGAAAATCACCTTGTGGACGGAAATCTGGTGTGCGAACGTCTTCATCTTCAAATCCACGGAAACCCCAGGTAATTGGTTCAATAGGTGCAATCGGAAGAACAGGTGCCGGTGCTGCCTCGTACGTTCTTGCTTTTGTGCTACAACTGAAACCCTCTGGCATTGGATAGATGTCGTGCGTTGGACTTGAGATATTCATCAGAATAGCAAAGGCTTCTGCCTGATTAAGTATATTCGAACGGGCTACGTTTTCGGCAAACTGTTTTGGATTCAGGGTAAGGAAACGAATTTTCTTCACTGCATCTCTAAAGGAAGGTGGCTGATTTTCTTGAACCTGTGGTACCATTAAAACTCCATCTGGTTGAATATCCACCTGGTTTGACGGTCCCTCACCTGCAGCTGCATTCTCTGCAGCCTCCAGTTGTTGTTCTTCCTCTTCTTCTTTAGCTAAAATAGGAGAATTAAAAAATATTTATTTATATATTTTTTTTATAAATTTAAAGGCTCACAAATTGGTTTGCCGTAATCATGTTTCTCGGCATACCGAGTAAGTGCCATAAACAAGTCAAGTTCGGAATCAATATGAAGGTATTCTTGGTCTAGTACTGTAAGCAGAGTGGACAGCTCGATATCTTCAAAACTAGTGTCTGACAGTATTTCCAAAGTTTTTGTACAAATTATCTGAAACAATTAAATAAAAACATAAATATCACAAGGATGTATAAAAAAAGATTTTTTTCTACCTGAAGACACCGTTCTGCAAGACGTGGCTCTTCAAATAAATTCGCAAACTCGTACGCACGACACACATTTTTAGCTGATAAATCAGACCAAAGATACTTGGTGCATTGTTCGACAACGTGTGGCAACATGTACTTTTTAGCCACATAGCAAATCTCACAAGCTTTGTCTACCGAGTTAATGCTAATGATGTCTGTGTAGATGTACCTGTTGAAAAATTAAAGTTTACATTTAAAATTGTGAATATTAAAAAAATATAATTGTCATTAGATACATACTCTAGCAGGGCCTTGAAAGCATCTGGTTGTACGTCCAAAATCTCAATGGGGTCATTCTTTTCGGGAAGACCGCCATTGAACATCGCATCGAAAACGGGTGATGCCATGGCAAGAATAAGTTTGTGACCCGGAAGTATTGTCTGATTTGGCTCAGCGCCCACCATAAAGTGACAATCTGCCCATTTGCCAGTCTTGAGCAGATGTTGGCCGCGTGCTGCGATTTCGTGACAAGAAGTCTGCCAGTCCATGTTGGGATCCATTTTTTTTAATTCGTTTGCACTACAATTTCTGTATGCTATCGTTGTTTTACGTTTATATTACAATTTTGCGATGCCTGAATATAGCTTCAGAATGTCTAAATTATGGAAATATGTTCCTAGATTTACGGCTTTTCACTTTAATACTGGAATAGTTTTTTATAATGTTTAGTTGTTAGACCAAAATAGAAAAGATGCGAACAAGAAAATTTCCTCTGACATTTTGACAAGTTTCGTCGTTAAAGTTGTACCAACTAAACGGTGAAATATTTGTAGAGAAATTCACAATAGTTATTCTTTTTAAAAAATGTGAATATAAAATCTCAATATTAAAATAAAATTGGAACCCAAAGATATATTTTAAAGTTAAATAATTAAGTTATAAATTAAAATAATAATAAGTACATTTTTACATTTTAATATCACATCATGACATGAGCATATTAAATTAACAAATAACAATCATCTCTTATTATATTATATGTCTATATGCAATCCGTATTATTTATCTGCCAAGAAGGTCACACAAATTTAAAGTAAAAAGCTCACCATCCCACGTCTAACAAAAAACAACAACAAATCACATAACCTAAAAATATATTATTTTTATTTTGTTATGGTTTATTTTTAGATTAGGATTTTCATAATAAAAAATATTAAGGTAGCAAAATGAATACAAATACATATTTTTTAAATATATAGCTAAAATATATAGTCATAGAACATTTAACAACATGAAGAGAAGTGCTAAAATTGACATACAAGAGGACATACTGCTTAGTCCGAAGAAAATGTATAATTTTAATATTTTCCCAAATTTGCAGAATGAATCTAATGCAAATTCGAATTGTCATCTTTGGACTGAACTCGTAAGTAATTTGTGATTTCTAATGAAAGTATTCTTATGAAATTGTATTTTTAGGATAATGCTCAATTGCACAATTTTCATAATATTCCCGCGTCCACAAGAAGTCAAACGCAACGGCACATAAAACATATCACAGTTGCACCAAACATTGACGAAATTCCCACCGGCTCGAGTCTGTTGTTGAAAAATAACAAACCGTACATAATGGAAGCCACCGTACAGAGGAACAAGATTTGTTCAAAAGATAGTCCAAGAAAAAATCACGTGAAGGATACCTCGGGCTATGTTAATATGACCATGACAAAACTTACAACACCAACTAAGCATCTACCAATGAAGGAATACATTTGGAAAGACGGCATATTCATTACAGAAGATTATTCACCAGCAAAGCGTAATACAAAGAAAACTGATTCCTCAGGATATGATAATGTCACAATGACGAAACTAACTACACCCACAAAACAGCAACCACAGGTATACTTTTTAAAAGACGGTTCAATGAAACCGATTGTGGAGAATGTTAAGTCTGGCGTTTTTCGATCCACTTCAAAGGGTTCGTGTAAATCTCTTTCGTTTGAGACTGCTGAAGAGACTCAAAATCAAAACTCGCGTAACATAGTTGTATCAGAGGTTGGGCAAATCGGAGGTATTGTTCCGGTAAACAAATGTCAAGTTGACTTGGTTGAGTTTAGTCAAACAGATAAAAAGACACCCAAATGTTATTTGGATAAGGTCAAAAGTGTACCAGCAAATATTAAGATATGCGATGATCTATTAAGCGGTTCTAAAATAAGTGACTCTTTGCTTGTTCCGAGGTAATATTAGAATCATAAATTATTGTATACATGACAAATATAAATTTTGCATATTTTACAGCATCCAAACTAACGGAAACATTGGACCAACTTTTACTCATTATAAAATTATTAGTCCAGATAATCTTAATATCATTCGCGGTAATACCGAGAAACCGAAGAAAACACGGACTAATGTGAATGTGTTACCACCTAGAAATGAGAGTCCCGTACCGTCTCAAACTCAAAGTGCCGTCACGCCAAAATCACGAGGCAGACCAAAAAAAGGTCATATAAAGTTACAATCATCGTTAGACAAAGAATTACCAGAAGAAGCTTTAATCAATATCGGTAGTCGTACTCGTTTTGGTCGATTATCTAAACCGCCTAGTCATATGATGAAATCCTACAGCATGCGATATGGACAGGAAACAGTGAACACAGTCAATCCAACAAAGTTAGTGCCATTTGTGTCCAGTAAAAATGTAATTGGTCCCAATCACTCGACACCTATCAAAAAGTCGCCTAAACCTGCAGTCGATCTGAGTTTATGTCATCACGAGAACTACCGTTGTAAGACTTGTAATAAAGTAAGTTAATAAATTATTAGGAATTATTGCAATAATTATACTATACTTTTGTTTGTTTGTGCAGAAGTATCTGGGCCGAAATAGAGTTTTGCAACACTTGAAAAGTTTTCCGGACCATAATATAGTTTTGCCTCCACTACGAGGAAATGAGGTAATTTCAAATGAGCCACATCAGACAGCAGACAACCATTCGGACCGTATTTTCGATATTCTCATGCACAAGGTTCATGCGGCCACAAAGGAAGAAAAGACTAACGTGATTATGAGCGAAATATCGGACTTTGTAGAACGTGTTGAGATTTTACGTGGTCGTATGCTCAGTGACACCACTGATCATTCTGCCATCGAATACTTAGACAAAAACATTGGTAAAATGTTTGGTCTGCAGGCAGGTAACTATCACTTGAATGTGGAGGCATTAAGTCAAATTGCTGCCGAGCCATCCACTCTGTACGATCAGCAGACCAATTTTCACAGTACATCCGGAGAGTTCAATGTACACAGAGATGCGGCCAGTCACTCATCGAATCGTTTGGAATATAATTTAAACATATCTCTGGACAGTATTTCAGAGAGCAAAATGAACTTGGCAGAGGGTATATCTGCCGAGAGTCTGCTCCAGTCTGTAGAGGAGTTGGTGAAAGAACGCATTAAACAACACCTTCCGGACACAACAATGATGAATCGAAACAATGCGTCCGTTAGTTTTGACCATATTAACGACAATGCCGTCGAAGCGGTCGCCATGAACGATGTCGGTGACATCAAAGAGCACTCCACGGTAGAGCCGATTCTAGATCTGTCCTTAGACTTGTTTCAGTTTCATAGTAATTAAGAAAAAAATCCTATAATGAATTAAAATCAAAGTCGTGTGAATTTTAAATATATATTTTTTAAAAATATAAGTACTGATAAATAAATTATAAAAGAGTAAATAAACATTTGTTATCACACTGTGCAATAAATTTCATTGTGAATGTTCACATTTGACATGCAGTCGTCCATTGTTGCTTTTCTCTATCGTGTCGCATCGCCACAACAACAAAGAACAGCTGACAAAAACAATAATACGCAGTAATTTACCCTGAATTCTCAAGCTTGGACTATTATTAAAGGCAGCAAGCAGCCCAGTATTGTGAGAACTTGAAATCTGTTTTATCGCAGGTAAAGCGAAGAGCAAAGTCAACCAATATACTCTAAAAATGGGCAAAATATTCCTTGATCATATCGGGGGTCAAAAGATGTACTCGTGTGCATCGTGCGACACCCACTTAACAAACAAGAAACAATTGATCAGTACCCGTTTTACTGGAGCCACTGGTAAGCATAAACGCAGTTTAATTCATTGATTAATTTAGAAATAGGAATATGTGTTGTTAATTATCGTGTGATAAAGATTTCACTGCAGTGCACTCGATAATTATTCGGGTGGATCGTAAAATTAGGTTTACCATTTTATAAAAAAAATATTACTTAATTTATATGTATATGCTTTAGGTCGAGCGTACCTGTTCCAGAGAGCCGTTAACTTGACATTCAGCAATGTACAGGATAGAGTGATGCTAACTGGGCGACACATGGTACGCGACGTCATGTGCAAAAACTGCAAGGCAAAACTCGGCTGGATGTACGAATTCGCCACTGAAGAACTTCAAAAGTAGGACGCGCCTGGAAATATTATATTAAGATTCTATATTCTAACATTATCATTGTTTCAGATACAAAGAAGGAAAGGTTATTCTAGAGCACGCGTTGATTACGGAGTCGGACGGATTTTTGGACCCATATGGTGGAACCAATGAGTTATAGATATAGTATTACTTTTATATAGTATATAGAAACTATTTTTAATCTGTTTACTTTCGGTGATTTTCATGACTTCAAAAATGTTATTTTAAATAATAACTATATATATATAATATATATGCACATGCATATATACATTTAATTATTGATTTTCCTAAAATTGCATTACAAAATTAAGTAACCGTTTGAAACTGTTATTATTTCAAAAAAGTTTAAACAGGTGCTCAATAAACGTTGGAAAGTTAAATAAATAATTTACGATTTAAATAAAAAAGAGCGTTTAATTTATTTTATTTCAGGTCACTGTCACTGCGTGGAATGGCAAAATATACCTTGTAATAATCTCCCATAATCTCTTTTCACTTCTTGGCTTTATGTTTTTGTTAATAAAAGAAGTGCTGCGCATGATTGTTGTTGTGTACCTTAAAATGTTATGTCTATTTCATACCACCCTTAGTTAAATTAAACAATATGAATATTACTACTTTTTAAATCATAAAATATACTACGAAAAGGTTTAAATAATAAAAAAAAGATAAAAATATATAAGTACACCGATTTATTCGATTCCATATCATATATTGTGAATGATCCGCACCTTATCAATTATGCGTTTACAGAATCCGCCTCCTGTGAATTTTTGAACCGCTCGTCGCGGTTTACCGAATCACACCCGAACGAACGAAACGTCATTGCTTTTTCGTCTCGCAGTCATATGACATTTTTGTTGCTGACAGTCTTTGGCGAATCAAAATCAGAAAGTTATTAATTCTGCTCGTGTTTTGCTCCTGCTGGATTTCGTCAAGTCGCTGCCAAAAAGAATCCTGCAAAGATGACTGGTTTCATGTTTAACATTGATGGTGGCTACCTGGAGGGTCTGTGCCGTGGATTCAAGTGCGGAATTCTAAAGCAGTCAGACTATCTGAATTTAGTTCAGTGCGAAACTTTGGAGGGTACGTTCAATATATATATATATATATTTATATGTATATATATATATATATATATACATAATCGAAAAATGTACACCCATTCTGGGTTTGCGGGCGTCGCTTCGATAAAACTCAATGTGCAGCCACGGATTTTATTTCGTGAAATGAAGTTTTCGTCCAAATTTTACTTCAGAAAATGATGAATTCTACCTTGATTTTGTTCGGTGTGCAGTATCGGGAAAATATTTGCGTCACATGACCAATATGTCAGTGGTTTTTGCGTTCATCACACGACTTTTTCACGGGATGTTATCCACTTTGTTTTGATGGAAGTTATCTGCAAGTGTTTTTTAAGTATTTTTAATACATTTTATAAGCGAAATTATCAGAAACATAAGTCGTCGTCCTTGAAAACACAGACACACATACATACAATGTGTTGAATATTTTGCATGGTGACCCTGAACGATTATATATAATATAAATATTTGTCATTATTTGTTAAGCCATTATTTACGGATTATTTTATTTTTCAGACCTCAAGCTCCATCTCCAAGGTACCGACTATGGTCAGTTCTTGGCCAACGAGCCGTCGCCACTGTCCGTGTCGGTCATTGACGACAAGCTCCGTGAAAAATTGGTCATTGAGTTCCAGCACATGCGCAACCACGCTGTCGAGCCTCTGTCCACCTTCTTGGACTTTATAACCTACAGTTATATGATCGACAACATTATCCTGTTGATCACCGGAACTCTCCACCAGCGTCCCATTTCTGAGCTGATTCCTAAGTGCCACCCACTGGGCAGCTTCGAACAGATGGAGGCCATCCATGTCGCTGCCAATCCGGCTGAACTCTACAATGCCGTGTTGGTCGACACTCCATTGGCTCCGTTCTTTGTGGACTGCATCTCCGAACAGGATTTGGACGAGATGAATATTGAGATTATCCGTAATACCTTGTACAAGGCATACCTGGAAGCTTTCTATGAGTTCTGCAAGGGCTTGGGTGGCACCACTGCCGATGTGATGTGCGAAATTTTGGCTGTAAGTTTAGGCAGCTTTTTTTCATGTACTTTTCGTATGTGTGTTTTCGATAAGTTTGTCATTTTGTGTTCTGATCGTAGTTTGAAGCTGATCGTCGTGCCATCATCATTACCATCAACTCTTTCGGTACAGAATTGTCCAAGGACGATCGTTCCAAGTTGTACCCACGTTGCGGTAAGATGAATCCCGATGGCCTGGGAGCGTTGGCTCGTGCTGACGACTACGAACAAGTGAAGGCCGTCGCTGAGTACTACGCCGAATATGCTGCTTTGTTCGATGGATCCGGTAACAATCCGGGCGACAAGACATTGGAGGACAAATTCTTTGAGCATGAGGTGAGTTTTTTTTCTTAATTTTTTTCTTATTTCATTTAAGCAATATTTAAAAATAAATAATTTCTCTAGGTCAAGCTCAATGTGTACGCATTCATCCAGCAGTTCCACTTTGGTGTGTTCTACTCTTATCTGAAGCTAAAGGAGCAGGAGTGCCGCAACATCGTCTGGATCTCGGAGTGCGTTGCACAGAAGCATCGTGCTAAAATCGACAACTACATCCCAATCTTCTAGAATGTTTCTTCTGTATAGAGCATGTCCATATATACGCATAAAGTTCATAATTTTTCATCGTTGCGAGTTCTCGTACACCGACACCAATCGAGCATGCAAACCATATTATATAGAACACACAACAATGTTGAACACAAGAAAATTCTGAAAATTCGTAACGTAAAAAAACACACATTCCTTTGTACCGTTGTTGTGCTCACAGTAAAGAAAACAACATTGTATCTAATATATATAGTAAGTTAATCGGAACCGCACACAATGGCAATATTGTTTTAATTATTTGTAGATTTTTTTTCGCGGTGAGATTATCGCTCCCTTTTTCCTTGTTTATATATTATTATTTTTTTGTTGCATTTGTGTTCTGTCTCCTGTGTATAAAATAGTTCGTTTATGTTTAAATATATGTGTGTCGATGTCGATGGTTTACAAAGAAATTGTACTATCTCCCCGAAATAGGCAAAACAAGTATTATCCTAAATTGTATTTGAGACAAAACAACAAATTTAAAATAATTAATATATCACATATATAGTATCAAACATGTATAGTGTCATTGTTCTGTATATAAACATACATATATAAATAAATATATAAATATATTAACTCATTTGAAACAAGATATTTTGCAAAAGGTGTGTTCGTTATGTACAAAGCAAAACACATTTAAATAAAACTACAGTTTTTCATATTTTAATTATATATTTCGAGATATATTTGATGTATTTTTATTACGTAATTAAAATCTTTCATTTTTTGAAAAATGCAATTCCATTTTGCATAACCCTACACTCGAGTTTTATTGCATACGTGTGGTGCGCCTGCTCTGCATCTGTCAAAAAGTGATGTCACTCTAGTAAAATCTCGTAACCCAACTTCACGTCGGACAACTCCAACACACAAAATCTCGGATAGCTGTACGTAATTTTCTCTTCTCGCAACAAACAGTGTTTGTCCGAAAACAAGAAAGTTCGTGAATTACTGCGGCAGAAAATGGACTCGGCCACGCAGATGAATGGCGTCACGGCCACTGCCCGCAAAAAGGATGCATCCAACGGCAAAGAGAACCTGTGGTAAGTGTGCAATGTTGTGCGTGGCATTGAAACCCCAATCATCATCGTCTCGATATAATTTTTGCATGCAAATCTGTCTGTGTGCGTATTTTTCTCTCTTCGCGTTTGCGCTTCTTCTAAATGTTCGGATTTGCACTGCGGTACTTTTACAGTGCGTCGCCCCATCTTTTGCGGACTCTTAAGAGTTTGGCACGCGACCTGTTTAAGTAGCAGTACACGCACCACCTAACGGCTTGCACCGTTTTGCGTCCGTGTGTTTGTGTTATGACCTCACCCGATCCGTGAAGTAGAAGTGTCATCGAAATTGCTTTCTGTGTAACATATGAATTTTCAGTATGAACACGATGTAAACAAAAAATGAGGAGATTTCAGGGTATAATTATGGCCTGGGTGCCTATAGATGTCTCCTTGGCTATGTTTTATTTTAATCATTACATTTAATGAGTGCACAGTGCCACGACCTTTTTATAGATTTGCGTGTTGTACGCATGTGAAAACATCAGCATTGTTTCTCTGTATGCGTACGTGAGACAGTGTATGTGTATGCATATATTGTGTCTAGCCTGAGTCACACTTTTTAACAGATTCAATATTGATACTATCAGAAAAATGCGAAACTGTTGCCTGGATTTATATTTTTGCATTGGTGACAGCGGTATCACTGATTTTAAAAAATTGCAACTAAAAAGATCTGTTATTTATTGCAGGTCAGAGATATTAGGCGAGGTGCAGAAGCAGGGCAACACAAAGTTACCATCAAATAAATCGGTTCTTGTCCTTGGCGACAATGCAGCCGGCAAGACAACGCTTATCGCAAAACTGCAAGGTGTGGAGGATCCCAAGAAAGGCTCAGGGCTCGAGTACGCTTACATAGACGTCCGGGACGAGTACAGAGATGGTAGAATTTTAATAACTTTATTATTATTATTATTATTACTTACTACTCTGTGTGTATGTATATTCAGATCTCACACGACTAGGAGTTTGGGTTCTGGATGGCGATCCAGGACACTCAAATCTCTTGAAATTTGCATTGAACGAATCAAACTATGCACATACCCTTGTAATACTCACCGTTTCGATGACGTCACCTTGGAGTTGGCTGGACCAACTGCAGAATTGGGTGAAGATTTTGGGCAATCACGTGGATCAACTGAAGCTTGACACTGGTTTGTTCTAAAGCACTACTTTTCATTTGACCAAAGTTTGTGATAAAAACTGAATATTGTTTTTGCAGAAGAACGGCAAGATTCGAGACAGAGGCTGGTGACAGCATGGCAAAACTACTGTGAATCGGGCGACGATTTGGATCCTAGTTCACCGATGAAAAGAACGGTGCGCATGGCTTCGGTAGAAGACGAAGATGTACTGCCACTACCAGAAGGAGCGTTAACCTCTAATCTGGGCTTAGACTTGGTAGTCGTCGTGACAAAGGTACATGTAACAATATTTTTAAAAGCATCACACTTATTTTCCCTATTTACAATTCAGACCGACTACATGACTGCCCTGGAAAAGGAATACGACTACCGAGACGAGCACTTTGACTTCATGCAACAGTGGATTCGACGATTTTGTCTGCAGCACGGTGCTTCCCTATTCTATACCAGCGTTAAAGAGGACAAGAACTGTGATCTGCTCTACAAATACCTTACACATCGAATCTACGATCTACCATTCCGGACGCCTGCACTAGTCGTCGAAAAAGATGCGGTTCTAATGTGAGTGATCAGCATGGGTTTCTTTTTTTGCTTACTTAAATCTAATTCTACGCGTTCTATTTCCGTAGACCATCTGGCTGGGACAATATGAAGAAAATTAGCATATTATATGAGAACATGCAGTCGTGCAGGGCTGAAGACTACTACACGGACGTCATTTCGCCACCACCGACGAGAAAAGTATGTACACTTCTGAATTCTTCATTTTAAAATTTACTATTTTTGAACTAAATAATGATTTCTCACTAATTTTATCAGACGGTTTCGAATCGTGAAACGGAAGTGCACACGGAAGACGAGCAAGTGTTTCTGGCGCGACAACAGCAGCTGTTAATGCAAGGTCAGACGCCAACTAGAGGCGAATCTCCGATGCGATCGCAGAGTACTGGAAAAACGCTACCAAGAACTCCGGTAAATGCAGTACAATTTGAATGCTTTTGCATAACTTTAACATATATTTTTGATAACCTTTAGATCGACGGTAAACTGAATCCTGGTGCTCCAGGTGGAGAGGGTGTGCTAGCAAATTTTTTCAACTCATTGCTGAACAAGAAAACCGGCGCTCCGGGTAGTCCGGTAGTCGGTGGAGGCGGAGGCTCACCGCGTACACCAAACGGAACAACCGAGACTCCGGATAAGACGAGCATGCGAACAGACGCAGCCGCTGAACTGGATCGGCTCACGCGCACCGTAAGAAAGGAAATGGATTTCTCTCAAACAGACTGCTAAAATCAGCCAGATAAAAAAACACAGGGCGAGTAGAGACTGCGGATTGTAAGATGTTTTTTTGTATCCAATTCCTCTCTTTCGGTCAAAAAAAAAAAACGAACAGTGTTGATTTAAATCGCGAACAACTTATAACACAAGCAAACGGAAAATACACAAAAAAAACAAACAACTAAAGAAAAATCTTAAAAAATCTTATTCCAAGTGCAGCGCTTTCTTGAAAATACTAGCTTCCTATATTATATATGTGTGTGTGTGTGTGCGTGCCTAAAGATAGTGCAGTGGCATTATCAGAACGAAAATCCTATTGGATATATACAATATACGGACACGCTTCCACGCACACCCATATTAAGTATTATTATGATTTTTTTTAAACAAATTATGTAAATGTTGATACAATTTTTTATTGATTGCCTTTCTTTTGAGTTAGTGCGTTTTTAAAAAAAACAAACCTATGCTTGCTCTTTTTCAAAATATTGTAATCACGGTGCGTTTTAAACTTTAAAGCGTTTCACGCCACACACACCCACATGCAATTAAAAAAATATGTTTTTTATATAAAAAAATCCGGTTATTTAAACTGATGAAGATAAGCATCTTACCTGGACGGCAACAACAAGTAAAATCCGTAAGAGCAAACATATTTTGTGTTTATTTTAGAAAGCAAATTTAAGAATAAAATGTACTAATCATAATTCTATTGTTTGGCATTTTACTATAAACAAGGATATCTTCTGCATTCACATTGTGTCTTGTGTATTATCGAATAGTCTGTGTCTTATTTTGGATTAAATATTTTAATGATTTTAGTTTGGAATGTAGAGACAAGAATTCTTGTTGCGCAAATGTTTTATCTATATTTTAATTCTGTGAAGTATCTTTTTTGTTTCTTAAAGACTTTGTGTAACTTTGTAAGTTTTTTTAAATCCGTTTTGTTGTTTAGCATATGAAACGCATATCGTCGTCTACTCTACAAACTTAATTTTGCTCACCACACTCATTTTCCATTTAGTTTCATCGAATTAGCAATATATTAAATACATTACATTATTTATCAACAAACACACAAAGATCAACCCACTACACACATACACTCTCTCACACACACACACAAAAATCATTTAATGAGATTTATTTAAATTTAATTGCTAGTTATTTATAATATTGAGTTCGTCCGAATATATTCATTTTGTTATAGTTTATCGTTAAATGTGTTCTCAACACTTTTAGTCCCACATTTAGTGTGCGTGAGGCTGCGACACATTTCAGTTTAAATTTGCTGCAATTTAGTAGACCACAAGAAATATACTATTCTAAAATCTAATAATAGGTATATATTTCTTTTGGTAATAAAATATAACATATTATGTTAAGCTTATTGTAATAACTAATATAATTATTGTACTTTTGTTGTAAACAACACACAAAAGCACACACATACAGAAACAAAAAAACGATCATATTCTTGAGTTGTTGTAAAACTTACCTATACAAATATAGATATTTTTAATTTTGAAAATAAAATACAAAAATATTTAAACATAATGTAGAATGTTTTTTTTTGCAAAATTTAAAAAAAGTAATTTCATATTATTTATTTTCTTTTATTCGTTAAAAAAAAGTACATGGCCAAACAAAAGATCATATCATATCGTGATCACTGGTAGACATTTAGTATCTGTAGTGCTCTGGCTTGTATGGTCCATCGACGGGTGTGTTTAGGTACTTAGACTGCTGTGCGGTAAGCTTGGTCAGCTTGACGCCCAATTTGTCCAGATGCAGAGCTGCAACTTCTTCGTCCAGTTTCTTGGGCAGCATAACCACGCCGATCTTGTACTGTTCTGGCTTGGTCCACAGTTCAATCTGAGCAAGGACCTGGTTGGTGAACGAGTTCGACATGACGAAGCTGGAGTGACCAGTGGCACAGCCCAAGTTCACCAGACGGCCTTCAGCCAGCACGATAACGTGACGACCGCTCGCAAGCCTGTAACGATCGACCTGGGGCTTGATGTTGATCTTCTCAACGGCGTTTGTGTCGAGCCACTTGATGTTGATCTCACAATCAAAGTGACCAATGTTGCAGACAATCGAATCGTCCTTCATGTTCTGGAAGTGCTCTCCGGTGATAATGTCTTCGCAACCGGTTGTCGTCACGAAAATCGATGCTTCCTTGCTGGCCTCCTCCATTGTGGTTACCTCATATCCTTCCATGGCTGCTTGCAGAGCATTGATTGGATCGATTTCGGTGACGAGTACACGACCGCCAAAGGCACGCAGAGACTGTGCGCAACCCTTGCCGACATCACCGTAACCGGCGACGGCACAAACCTTGCCGGCGATCATGACATCGGTGGCACGCTTGATACCATCAATAAGGGACTCACGGCAACCGTACAGATTGTCGAACTTTGATTTGGTAACGGAATCGTTAACATTGATCGATGGCACGCCCAATTTGCCTTCATTCAACATCTTGTACAAATTGTGCACTCCGGTGGTGGTCTCTTCGCTGATTCCACGGATATCCTTCAGGAACTGTGGGTACTTTTCGTGAACGAGATTGGTGAGATCACCACCATCGTCCAAGATCATGTTCAGTGGGAGGTTGTCCTTGAAGATCAGTGTTTGATCGATGCACCACAGGTACTCTTCGTCGGTCTCACCCTTCCAGGCATATACTGGGACACCGGTAACGGCGATGGCAGCAGCGGCATGATCTTGCGTACTGAAAATGTTGCAAGATGACCATTGTACCTACAAGAAAGTTAAATTTAGCATATTTAGACTAAATAAAATAACAAAATAAAATAAGTAAATTCCCGGTAATTAGAATAAATAACGGAAGAATTCATTTGAATTTCTATATTAAAAATATACAAAATTTGAACCGTGGATCAAGTGAGAGAAGTACAAAAAAAAAATTATATCACTTACATAATAGAATAATGTTTTTTTTGTATTTTTAGGAAGAACTTTGAGATAAAGAGACGAGACTGACAAAAAAACAGCTACGATTGTTATCGTCTCGCACATGGTAACATAACAAATTTGTTATTGTCGATTTTAGTGAGTGTGTGTATATGTATGTGTTAGGGGGTCAGACTATTATCAGTATCGCGATTTCATGCTCGTTTCTCGTTAAGATGACGTCGTTTAAACGTTAAAATTATTGTGAAGATGCGTTGCTTTCATACCTCAGCGCCAAGTTCCGTCAGGGTCTCGATGAGCACGGCGGTCTGAATGGTCATGTGCAGGCAACCGGCAATACGGGCTCCCTTCAGGATCTGCTGTGGTCCGTACTTCTTGCGGCACGCCATCAGACCGGGCATCTCATTCTCAGCCAGGATAATCTCTTTGCGTCCCCATTCGGCCAAAGAAATATCGGCTGCGAAATAAATACGGAATTTATTATATTTAGTAGTTCATTGGTAGAGTTTTGCAATTAAAATGTTATTTTTTTAATTATAGTTTGCACTACTTTAAAGTATATAAAACGTTTCTAAAATTACATTTTTGCAGGATTTGACGGTCTAATACAATTTACACTTAATTTTACAGTGTATATCTACTCTATAACAAAACAACATAACCTAGAACAAGGCCTCACGCATGGCGAGCCAATATCAAATAAAAAAAACATTATTTATACACTTATTAAATTTAAACATTTAGTATTTATGACTACCATATCTGTGTCCTTTTTTAATAACTCACCAACTTTGTATGGGATCTTAGACATGTTTTTTTGGTAGTGTTCTAAGCGGCCGGAGAAGAAATAAAATAGGTTTGCACTGTACAAACTTTAAACGAATAGTACGCGCTCGAACAGATTGAAACTTCGCTCTTGCTCTCTTGCTGTTGTATTTTTAGATTTCTCTTTTCTTATCAGAATTTAAAGCAGCGCAACATGCTAGGGCAACAGTGTACACTGTTTTTTCAATATTGCGTGAGTTTTGTATAACAGTTTTGTAAAGCTGCGATTTTTGAGAGAATGACAATTTTTGGAAAATCAAAGATTATTATACATATTATTTTAAATTTATTTATTGATTATCAAAGAATAAAGGAGTTTACATTTTATTAATACAAACAACTGAAACTATATATTGGTATTACTTACTATATAAGATAGATCAAGATAGTTCTCGTTGTCGTAGGTAGAAAACATGTATTTTTGAATGTTGGGTACAAGTACAACATAAACTACTAACACTACTATTAATTAAAAGTTAAATATAATTAAAAACTAAAATAAGTCCATTGTGACTCCTTTAAACAGAGCCGCTTATTATAACAGTTCATTTTTGTAGGTTGGTAACTGCGCTGCTTTGTGCTTTCTGCATTGGTTGACTTGTTGCAGTGGCACCACTAAATACATACTTCAAACTTCAATCAAAATCATCAAACAACATACAACATACATCATACAACAAACAATCAAGCACCGCAAGCATCTCACAATTTTACAAGAATAAAGAATGAAAGAAAAAGCAGAAATAAAAAGAAAATTAAATTTAAAGGGACATTTGTTTGATTTTATTAGATCGAATCTGCTATTTTAAGTCGTAATAAAAAAGGATCGAAAACGGTAATTATTAATCCTATATTATATTTTTGTAAAAACAATTTTTAAAACATACACGCAAAGTTTTTTGATGTAAACAATGTAGAAAACACGTAAATTACACTTGTAATGCTTCAAAGATACGTTATAATAAAAAATGATCACTGTTGTAGAAATTCACACAATCTTTATTCACACATACATTTTTTGAAAGATAAGAACATAAAACATATCTGAGTCTCAGCCTAGGTGCACCCTTTTATCTGCCCGTATAGTAGCTCTCCTTGAATTAAAAAAATATTTTGTTAATTTTAAAAATATTTTGAAATTATTTTGAACATTTTAAAAATATTTTGGCAATTTTTTGAACATTTTAAAAATATTTTGAACATTTTAAAAATATTTTAAACATTTTAAACTTTTGGGATAACTTTAAGAGAAATCCTTAGCTCTTATTTGGACTTGACATTGACGAAATATAGCAAGAGATGGAAAGATC